>CABHPP010138495.1:20490-35695 GCA_902168425.1 Peromyscus attwateri | reverse complement strand
TTTTTTTGGTTTTTCGAGACAGGGTTTCTCTGTGTAGCTTTGCGCCTTTCCTGGAACTCGCTTGGGAGACCAGGCTGGCCTCGAACTCACAGAGATCCGCCTGCCTCTGCCTCCCAAGTCCTGGGATTAAAGGCGTGCGCCACCAACGCCCGGCCACAAACAGTCTTAACAAATCTACAGACTTGTAATAATGTCTGTGGTATCATACTATAAGGCCATAGTAAAATAAAACTAGAAATCAGTATCAAGAAAAAGTAAAAAAAGAAAACCACACAACTACATGGAAACTGAACAATATGGTGTTGAATAACTAGTAGTCAATAAAATAAATTATGGAAGAAACACAAAAGTTTCAGATTTAAAATTGAAATGAAAATAGAACCTACCAGAACCCCTGGAATATAACTATGGAAGTTCTAAGAGGAAATGTATTTGCAGTAAGTGGAAGGAAGAATGCTGAATGTTGGGGGATTGATAACCTCCAATATGAATATATGAACAATAGCCGTATGGAAACCTACTATTCATATTTAAAAATATTTTTAACGAAGTAAAATTGCATAGATGATAATTGTCCTTCCAGAAGCCATAGTCTATTAAACAAAAATCCCAGTGCTAGGCATGGGATACCTCTCTGAGTTGTTTGTCAGGGATGCCAAGAGGATTCCAAAACGGTGCCAGCTGTTGTCCTTAATGTTCACCAGAACTTGCTGGTGAGATCCCACTGCTGAAGGTATCATATACTATGGTCACAGGACAAGGGAAATCAAGCTGGAACTAAGGTAAAAGCTCCTTCTTAGTGGGTAGCTTTCATCGTTCCAGCATTTACTATGTAGGTTGCTAGCAGAAAAAAAAATCATCAACAGTCTTACCTAGTTGTGAATTTTGTGAACTATGAAGACTAGCATGGTAAGCTGTGCCCATTGGTACAATGGTGGCATGAATGTCATGGGGAAGCGGGTATGCAATTGCTTTCTGATTTGATTCAAGGTTCCCCCCCCACACACACACACAGGAATAAACTCATGTCTGGTACTGTAACCTGGTCAACAGATGGTAGCTAGAGAGATCATAGGCCCTAGAGAGGAACTCAATACTATTGTTGTGCTAGGAGGACATGTAGTCAAACTGCCTTCTCAATATTTACAATTGAGCTATAGATGAATGTTACTCACAATCTTTGTAAAAGAAGTTTCTTATTCCATTAAATAATGCAAAAATATCTTAAGTGGTTGGAATGCCAACAATAAAGGATGGTGAACTGTTTGGTACTAAATGATTCATCAACATTACTCCTTCCAAGATTCAGAGGAAGTCATGGAAAGAGTGTGGAAAGAATTTGGAAGAGTGGCAGCATGGGGAGATGTGTTTCATAGAGACTTCTGGACATACTGTAACCATGGACTCACTTTAGTTGCAGAAACCAGAACAAAATTTTGGCCATCAGTATAGTATCCTGGAATGGAGACAGATTTATGTGATCCTTCCTCTCCCTTCGGGGCTACTGAAAATTATTGGTGGCTGGTGGTTGGTGGTTGGTGTGTCATTTTCTTCATCAGATTATTGACTAATAAATTTTCCACATTCCAGTAAATAACCTCTTATCCATGCTCATGCAAACAACTCTAATTAAACTTAGTGGTTCACAGACACAAAATAACAGGAAAATAGGAATATGAGAGGAAGGAGGGGAGACAGAGAGTGATGGGTGCTGAAAATGACTGAAGTTCATTATGAATATAAAAGTGTCAATGAATAAAAAGTAAATATGTATTCAAGTACAATTAAAAAAGAAAAAAAACAACCCTGAAAAATCTCAGGTAACACTTGAAGTAATAAGAATACACTTCAAGATTCTAGAAAAACAAGAACTATCCAAACTCAAAAGCAGTGGATAGACAGAAATAATATAAACTGAGACACAAATTAATGAAATAGAGAGTACAAAAGTAGTACGCCATTTGCTTCCTGGTCCCATTTGTTTAGAACACCCTTTTCCAATCGTCTTTCTCTACAGCAGTCCCTTCATGTTTAAAGCTAAGGTGAACTTCTTGGATTTGGTTTTTACTCTATTAGGCTAATCTTTATCATTGTTTGGGGAATTAAAACCATTAGTATAAATTTATTATTGGATCATATCTGTTGATTAGAGTCATTTTATTTTTGCTATTGGTGTTCTTTGTCCTGTTTTTTTTTTTGGGGGGGGGGCTCAATAATTATAGCCTTCAATTTATTTTTGTCTATAGTCTCTTGGCTATGCTCAGTCTTCTTTTCACCCTGAACTGTTGTTTTCAGGATTCTCTTTAAGGATGGTTTGCTGAAAACACACTCTTTTAGCCTGCTTTTATTATGGAAAGGGTTTCTTTCTTCTTCAACAATGCATGTAGTTTCTCTGGGTGCAATAATCTAGTTTGTTATCCATGAACATTTCAAATTTGGAATATTTTGTTCCAAGTTCTTTGAATTTAAAAGTTTCTATTGAGAAATCAGCTGTTGGGCTGGAGAGATGGCTCAGCCGTTAAAGGCTAGGCTCACAACCAAAAATATAAGAGAAATCAGCTGCTGCTTGAATGTGTTTTCCCCTACATATTACTTGCATGTTTTTCTTTTGCAGCTTTCAATATTTATTCTTTAATCTGCTTATTTACTGTTGTAATGATAATATGCTATGGGAGTTTGCTTCTGGTCCTGTCTGTTTGTTGTTCTGTGTGCTTCTTATAGCATCTATGTTTCCTTACTTTGGGGGAAGTTTTCTTCTAAGATCTTGAAGAGCTGCCACTGTTCTGAGTTTATTTTTCTTCCTCTAGGCCTATAATTCAAAGATTTTTCATGATTTATCACATCCTGTACACTCCTTTTGTGTGTGTGTGTGTGTGTGTGTGTGTGTGTTTATTTTTTCATATTCTTTGTGTCCTCAAATTCTTCTACTCTATCCTCAAATCCAGATATTAATATTTCCATTTGATTCCTTCTATTTGTAAGCTTTCCTTAGAGTTTTATGCTTGGATTATTGACTTTTAAGTTCCATCTCCATTTCAGGTCGAATTCTCTTGAATATTTATTTTTACTGAATTCAATTTTCATATACTGGGTTGTTTTCACCTTTCCATTGGGCCATATGTCTATGTATTATTTGGCATCACTCAGGCATTTACTGCTATTCTCAAAGTGTAGCTCTCTCCTCTCTTCAAAGAAGGTTACCTTTTGCATCAGAAAGAGACCAATGCTGAATCACAATTGGTCAAAATGCAGAAAGCCACTAACTCTGGTGTACCCAGGCCCATCTACACCACAAACCCTATATCTAAGACTAGAAGAGCATCATGGAAGTGGGGGAAATTAAGAGTGTAAAAGCCAGAAGAGCAAGGCATTTACTGTGAGATTTTTTTTTTCAATAAAGGACAGGGATTCTGTACCCATGAGATCTCAACAATGTTCTAGCCTAAATAAGACCTAAACAATGGCCATATCAGTTATGGATTAGAGGAAATTTCACAAGGTCCCTCCCCTAAAAGTGCTAAGGGCAATTAGTTACTGCTATTTTATTTACTCATTTATAGGGAATTCAGTCTTCCCTATAAATGAGTCCCTTTAATTGGTTTTACAATAGTAATTGCTCAGCCCTAAAAACATACAACTTTGAATAACATGAAATTGACTCAGAAGATTATATTTATATATTTATATCATACATATATATGACTATTCAAAAACTCACCCTTTTTTTTAGCTGAGCTGCATGTTTCTTATAATTGAGTTGCTCATAGGTTATTATAGTCTGGAAATAAATTCTTAGTCAAGAAAAAATACACAAAATAGACCAAACAAAGAAGAGGTTCTGGTATGTGGTATGAGATTGAAAACACATTGCCAGGTTAACCAGAAGAAAGAAAGAGACACAAATTAATAAAATTAGAGATGAAAAAGGAAAGATTACTATACATATTGATGAAATATGATGCATCATTTAGCATGTCCTTTGAAAACATATATTCCAAATCATCTGGTCCTTATAATATTACATGTATGAACAGGATTTGAGGGCCAACTACTTTGTGTTGGTTAACCAACTGGTTTGATTTTCCCTGGGAAAGAGTGTCTTGTTCAACATCTATAGTTGCTTATAGTTATCTGCCAAGGGTTTGGGGCCCATGGGGCTGTTCTCATCTTTGCTAGCATACTGTTGCTAGTATCTTTGTTGGTGTCTTGTTTTGACAGCGAAGTTGTTGACATTTCATGGGTATTGTTTCCCTGATATTTCCAGGAGATATGGTCTCACAACAAATTTCTTGTTCCTCTGGCTGGGAAACGGGGGAGAGGCTTGGTCCCACCTCAACTGAATGTACCAGGCTTTGCTGTTCCCCCATGGGAGGATTTACCCTTTTGGAGAAAGGGATAGGGGGGGGGGTTGGGGGAAAGGCAGGGGATGGGTAAGTGGGGGGAGAGATGAGAGGGGGGTTTGTGGTTGATATGTAAAAATGAATAAATTTTTTTTCAATAAAAAATGAATTGGCAGTGATATACAATTTATGTTTTAGGGTTAAACTGGGAGAGTTGAGGATGACACTCCTGAAATAGTGGGATCTAGTTGTTGGTTAAAAGTACCAGTTGCAGCTTGACTGAGAGAATAAACATGTATGAAATTACCTTCATGTTAGATAGATTTGCTGTATTACTGTGTTTTGGATGAGAAATGCTAAAAATTGGCCCTGGGGTAGTTGACATGTTTGAGATCATGAAGAGCCTAGTTATCCATGGAGAGATTTATTTCGTGAACATTGGGGGACCAGTAATATAGTTTACCAAAGATGTGATACAATCTAATTTGTTCTATAAAGAGGACACTTTGGCTGCAGTGTGGAAAATGGATTTGATTTACAAATGCCACTGCAGGCAGAACCACTCATTGGAATCTATTAGAGACATTCCAGCTAGAGAGTCTGGTGGCGTGGACTAAGTATATCAGTGGAAATGGAGAAGAAATGGACCAATGTGAATCATATTTAGGAGACAGGCTTGACACAATCTGATAATGGATTGGGTACAGGAGACAGGAAAATGAGGAAGTAAAAGTCCAATGATATACAGTTTCCTGGCCTGAATAACATGGGTGAATGGCAGTGCCACTTTCCCTCAAGGAGGCAACATGCTAATCAAGATAACAATTTATTTCTTATTTTTCCCATTCAATTTCTTTTCATGACATAATTCAACAGTTCTAAATTCAGCCTAAGGATATAATATGAAAGTGGTGACTCTACATAGCGGGCTGCCAATGTCTAACTAGCAAATTTCTCACATTTTTCTGAAATCACGATATCTGGTAATTGATGCCAAAATAAATTTGCCAGACACTTGGCAGAGAATCCCTGTAAGGAAACTAGTAGAGAGATGCGCTGGCAGACATTAGACATGTGTATTTGCACTTCCCTCCTTTTAATGACTGTAGTAATTAATAAGAGTATATTGTCCATGATCAAAAGTCATCTTAGATTTGCCAACTTTATTAAGTCAGGATTATCCAAAGAAACAGAGCAAATGGATGGTGATGTTAATTGTCTACACATACATAATACACACATATGCACATATGTGAACATGCATAAGTGTGTATATATGTGTGTTAATGTGCACACATACACAGAGAGAAAGAAAGATTAATTGATTGATTTTATCAATATAAAAACAGAAGGACTACTAAAGCCTGGAACAAAATTGCATGATTTGGTATCTATTAAGGACAAATCTGAAAAAGCAGATACAGGGATTCAAGTCAAGTCCAAAGGTCTTTAGGATGGTTTGGCTGTGGAGTAGTGTTGGATGGAGGTGTACTACGTGTGACTATCAATACTGTGCTGAATTGGAAGACCAAGAGTAAGGACTGCTAATTATCTCCCACAGAAAATAAAATGATATCCTAGCTTAAAGAGGTAACTATTGGTGGAAATATTAAGGCCACTCCACGTAGTTAAACGGGAGGTTTTGTTTTGTGGGGTAACTTACAAGTAAAGGGATAGGTAGCAGGGTTGGGGAGAGGTGAAGTGCAGTACAGCGGTGTTCTCTGGAGAACTCTGTTTGGTCTACATCCAGCATCCAGGATCCAGGAACCAAGAGAGTTGGCACATCTGGATCTTGGGTCTTAAGGGCTCCTGCCTCGGCCCACCTCATAGGTGTGACAGTTATTGAAACCTCAATGGGGGTGGTACTTCCAGGTCAGAGCTAGAACAGCTACCCACTACAAGGAACAGTTACCCTTCTGCTTTCTGTTCTATTCAGGACCTCCTTAGTTAGGAAGAATCTCATTCTGACTGGAGATGAGAATCATTATACCCATTCCTCAATGAAAGATACTATCAAAAGGCAAATTGATGTTCCCAGAAATTTTTGACTGTTTCCTTTTGAATATCATAAAATCTTAGAAGCATAAAATGATTCAAAGTCTACTAGCTGAATGACTACTTTTGTAAATGGATGAACAAAATTTGGCAGGGTATTTAAGGATCTCTTAGGTAAAACATTTTGAAATTAATACTAAAAGATAGACAGGGGAAAGCTGAAGAAATTGTACAGCACAGTGTTTGCAAGATGGAACAGTACACTGAGCCTCAGTGGTGAGAGAATCAATTTATTCTTCTTGGAAAAAGTGATGTGGCCTTACTGGAATGGAACCTAGAAGAAATACTTAATAGGAGAAGCCAGAGGGCTTTTGGGCTGATGGAAGATTTGTAAAGAGATGTGATCTACAGTACTTCACTTGCTAAAGTATGAAATTTAGGCAGCCATAACCAAATCAATGAGATGTTTAAGTGTATCTGAACTTAAGTGCTAATTTACATCCATAGTGGGAATGTGTTGTAATATTGTTCTTGACAGTACCAGAGGAAATGCACAGCTTATTGACATATCCCTCTCATGGATTTCACCCCACACTTAACTGACCGCAACAGCAAAACCAGCAAATTCAAGTGTTAACTAAGTGTTCAGTCTTATTCTTGACAAAAAATGTTTAAATGTCCTCCTATGAGTGAGTACATACCATGTTTGTCTATCTGAGTCTGGGTTACCTCACTCAGGATGATTTTTTTCTAGATCCATCCATTTGCTTGCAAACCTCATGATGTCATTGGTTTTCTCTGCTGAGTAGATGTCAAACAAAGATGACTAGACTGCTACTCACAACTCCAGGGAGGCTACCTAGAAAACAGTACCCTAAGAAAGGCACAGGGATCTCCCAATGACAGAGAAATGGATAAGATCTACATGAACAACATGGACGTGAGTGGGGGTAATGAAGGGCAAGGTTCGAGGGAAAGAGAGCTTAGGGGAGCAGGAGATCCCAGCTGGATCAAGAACAGAGAGGGAGAACAAGAAATAAGAGACCGTGATAAATGAAGACCACATGAGAATAGAAAGAAGTAAAGTGCTAGAGAGGTCCACAGAAATCCACAAAGATACCTCCACAATAGACTACTGGCAGTGGGTGAGAGACAGCCCAAACTGACCTACACTGGTGATAGGATGGCCAAACACCCTAATTGTCATGCTAGAAACCTCATCCAATGACTGAGGGAACTGGATGCAGAGATCCATGGCCAGGCCCTAGGTGGAGCTCCAGGAGTCCAATTGGTGAGAAAGAAGAGGGTTTGTATGAGCGAGAATTGTTGAGACCAAGATTGGAAAAAAGCACAGGGACAAATAGCCAAACTAATAGAAACACATGAACTATGAACCAATGGCTGAGGAGCCCCCAACTGGATCAGGCCCTCTGGATAAGTGAGACAGTTGATTAGCTTGAATTGTTTGGGAGGCATCCAGGCAGTGGGACAGGGACCTGTCCTCAGTGCATGAGCTGGCTGTTTGGAACCTGGGGCTTATACAGGGACACTTAGCTCAGCCTGGGAGGAGGGGACTGGACCTGCCTGGACTGAATCTACCAGGTTGAACTCAATCCCCAGGGGAGTCTTTGCCCTGGAGGAGATGGGAATGGGGGATGAGCTGGGGGGAAAGCGGGGGTGGGGGGGTGAGAGGCGGGAGGACAAGGGAATCTGTGGCTGATATGTAAAATTAAATTAAATTATAAAATAAAATTTAAATAAATAAATAAATAAATAAATGAAACTGGAGTTCAAAAAATGTTTAAATATATTCTAAAAGATTTTACATTCACAATCTTACAGTGACATCTTCATCTAATTTAAATTGACTTAAAATAGTAACACCATGTAATATAATTATAGGAAGAGAAATGAAAAGTGTTGGGAGTGTTTTTCCTTCATATTTAAAGATGTTGTTACTGTTGTACTGTTAAACACCATTTCATTGATACTGATCATTTACAAAGAGAATAAAAGGGAAATGACAAAAAATTCACCAATGCTGTATGTGTAGACACTTACCTAAATAGTTGCTTCAAGTAGTATATGTAAATACAAGAGGTTTGTGCTTTCTGATTACAAAGCTGTACACATATAAATAACATTAACATTTCTCCTAAAAAGCTACTTAATTTCTATAATAACTAAACAGTAAACATGTATTATCTTTTAAAAAAAGAAACTGTCGTCAAATCTTTGCTTTTTACCATAGAAACCTACATCTGTCGTTTTATTTGGAGGGGCTATAGTGAATCTTAATTTTATTTGTATCAGTGGACATTAAATACTAGGAGGTGTTTCTAATACAAAATTCCAGTATTCCACATCTCAAAATCAGATGTGTAGAATATTGTAAATAGAATTTTAAAAGCTCAGAGTTAAACTCTAAAATTTACAGCATATGAAAAATAGAGTCGAAGCATTTAAAGTTCTTATTTTTGTCAGATCATCTTACTTCATTAATATAATGCATTGTTTGTGTTCTGAAAACTGTCCAGAGGACACTGATGGCACTGATGTTGATCCTTCACACACCTCACTACTTCATGTCACTCTAGGTTCCAGAGAAGCTTCCTCTGCTCTCTTTGGTTATTTGACTGTTCACATGTGTGGATGTAGCCCACTGCTTCTGTCCCTCCTACCTTTGGCTTCTTTGCGTGATGGTTACATTGATTCACTTCATTGTAATTACACTATATAAAAAACTCCATGTTACCTTGCTTTTGCCTGCATTCTCAGGAGATGGCTGTAACCATGATTTATTATAACTAAATTTAAAATGTGAGAAATGGCATCAGTTTCACATCCCGTAATCCTAGCAAAGATGCCTAACACACATGATGCATGAGAAAGAATTGTCCAAACAGTCATGGGATTAACTATGGATTATAGTTCTTGAAGGAAGAATTATTGTAAATATATATCAGTCTGGTATTACTTTTTAGGGCAAGCAAATATGGGTCTGGTCAATGCTGTGGGATGGTCTGTATGTCAAATTGCTCTGATTGGTCAATAAATAAAACACTGATTGGCTAGTGGCCAGGCAGGAAGTATAGGCGGGACTAACAGAGAGGAGACTAGAGAGAACAGGAAGGTGGGGGGAGACACTGCCAGCTGCTGCCATGACAAGCAACATGTGAAGATGCTAGTAAGCCACGAGCCATGTGGCAAGGTATAGATTAATAGAAATGGGTTAATTTAAGATATAAGAACAGTTAGCAAGACGCCTGCCATGGCCATACAGTTTGTAAGCAACATAAGTCTCTGTGTTTACTTGGTTAGGTCTGAGCGGCTGTGGGACAGGCAGGTGACAGAGATTTGTCCTGACTGTTGGCCAGGCAGGAAAACTCTAGCTACAGGTCAACCTCAAAAAGGAATGATAATATTCTTATGAATTACATATATGTAACAACAATCTGTAGACAATTTTGCCTGCTTTTAGGACTCTTGTTCTCATATTGCTTTGCCTTCAATTTTAATAATAGCTTTCAAGTTACTTCTTCAGATGACTGATACATTAAAGTTTTATCAATGTTTTTGAAATTTTTATTTGGTAATTAAAATTTCTGATGATTAAAAATATTATATGTTATTTGGAGAATAGTTAAAGACATAAATATATATATATATATATATATATATATATATATATATGCTTCAATTTAAAGACTTCCTCTGAACTCTATATTCTTGAGAAGTTTACTGTTGTCCACCCCCCTCAATTTGAAAATGAGTGAATATTAGAAATATTTTAACACTAATATCCACATCAGTGCTATAATGATGTACTCAGAGGAAAACATATATTGCAAATACATGACAAAACACTAGAACATTTTGGAAAAAAACATAGAGAAATAAAATAAAATCTGAATTTATGAATTAGAGTTGGAAATCCCATTAAATGGCTTGAGGAGATGGTAAGATATATATGCAGGAGAGAGTGAATACAATACTATATAATTGCATTTCACTGAAAGAAGATTTGTAAATTTTGTCAATTTAGTAGCAAGTTAAAAATAACTCAATTCTTCTTAACTCCTGCTCCATGAATTCATGATAAATATGAAACCAAATGTGGAAGATGCACTGATAGGTGCTAAGGAGGATTTTAAAACGTGCTAAGATGTGTATCGTACTTTCAATAGCTTTATATTCAAGAATAACGATAATACAAGTTCCAGGCTGGAGTGTAAAAGATGACACACTTAAATGTCAGGAGGCTCAGAGAACACAAAGAGTACTTTTAATTGGAAAGATCAGGAGAGTTTTAATTAAACTAATTGCATTTGTTCCTGTCTGAGGAGGATGAATACCATCTAGATATTTTACTTTGGGCAGGGGATCATAAGTATTCTGGCTTGAAAGAGAGAGTTCTCTGTCAGCCCTGAGATTTGAATACTAGGTTCCCAGTTGGTGTCATTGTTGGGGAGGTTTAGGAGGTGTGACCGTGCTGGAGTAAGCATGTCACAAGGAGAAGGCAGAGAAGGTGCTAAGAGTTTAAAGCCTCAAATTATCTTGGTTTGCCCTCTCTCTGCTTAGGGCTTGCAGTTGAAGTGTGAATCTCATATTACTGACTCAGCCGCCATGCTTCCTGCCATTTGTCCCTGCCATGATGGACTTAACGTGCTTTCACATGGCTGACTTCTTAGAAGGAAATCAGTCTTATCTGATTTGCAGCCCACCATAAAACATGCAACCTAATTTTATCCTAACTTCCTATCCTATGTAACAAGTCTATTTTAAAACTATGTCACATTCTGAGACACTGTGATGTAAAGATATGAATATACATTTTTAGAGAGCAATAAAGTCAAAGAGATCTTGGTTCCCCAGCAGGATTAAAAAAGTAGGATGAAAATGTCTCTTGCTTTGGTACTCTTCCTTCTACAAACTCGTTATCTCTTTCTAATCTTGAAAAAAAATCTCCACTAATATACAGTTGTAAAAACACATGGCCCATACTCCTCAAAACAGTTACTAAAACAACCACCAAAAAAAAAAAAACCCAAAAACCCAAATAAGTTGGAAGTTAGCACAAAGTATGACTGATGTCCTATACAAAGAATCTGAAATGAAAAAATACACAGTCAAAGCCAAGGAGGTGTAAATAAGGTATAGGTGTTAGTTAACACATGAATCTTACTCCATTAATCCTAACAATATAACATAATTAATATAGCTATAACTAACGTGGGAAACTGAATGACGGTATGTGGAATGTGTAAGAATTCTCTATCCTATATTTAGAACTTTTATTTTGTTGAAAACGAAAGCTACTCTAAATTTTTAAAAAGTTAAAAGATATAATTAGTATTGATATTTGAAAGGAAGATGAAAATATAATGTGCTTAGTGGACTGTGTGTGAAGTAGAAACTTCATAGCAGATACCGTCTAGTTTTATTCTTCTCATAAATAGCACAGATATTGAATACTAATTAACAGCAAATGAAATAAATCTGCATTCAACCAGCCTCTTCCTCCCTGTTTCTGGTATCATTGTCTAAATGTGTATCTCTTGCTGGGTTTTGTAATGTGTGAACATGGTTTAGCAAATTTATAAAATGTGCAAGTCTTTAGATCACAATTGTCAAAGTTAATAGTTTCAGAGTTTTCTCCTTGATTATAGTACATGAAAATGTGTTGGAATTTTATCAATTCACGGAATTTAATAATCCTTTAAACTTTCAGATAGAGAGACAAGTCCAATTGCTACATCATGACAAATGGTTTGGATCTTGAAACTAAAAGTAATTATAGATGCTGACATTTCTCAGGGATGTTCACAGCATGTATGCTCATGGTTGCTTAGTTCATCTAGTGTAATGGTGAAACGTGAATCTTTATGAAAGAATATTCTACTAAACACTTGGAGTCTTCCAGCCCCTATTTTAGAAGTATAGAAATGTTCATGGAACTTTCACTGCTCCAACACAGTGATAGCTAAGAGTCCAGTTCAGACCATTTCCTCAAGCATTTACAGATTAATACCATCTGTCCCTGTCTTTTCAAGTCATCTTTCTCCTTTCCTGATAGCACTTCAAAACTCCAGTGTTAGCTCTCAAGTGCACAAAATGAGCTACTAACAAAGGGCTTTGGGATAGCCTTTAGAATATTTTTGCCCATTCTGCATGAATAGCAAGGGCAGGGTTTTGCTCAAATTTGCTCAGCATCCTTGCCTACAATGTTTAAAACTGTACTTGTATTCCTCCCCTAATTATTTTCAAATTATTAGTTATTGATGGTCTTCTCTCCTTAACTTTAGTGTTTACTATTTTAATCTAGGAACTCATAAAGAATGCTTACAGTTCATACAGTTGCTCAAGAAAAAAACACGTGGGATAAAAGCATAACAATGAAAACTCAATAATTAAGTTATTTAATGAAGCCGTATGACAATAATTTAGTCCTACAATTAAATACTTTTCATTGCTTTGACTAATTGAGAAAAGAATACATATTATACAAGCAAAGATCCTAAATGTATATTATGCTAGAAATGTTCCAAATCACCATGGAATTGCTAAAGCTCACAAAGGAGACATTATGAAAAAGTATGCAATATATAACACACTTTACTAAATCTCATAGAGACAAGTAACTACAAAGACCCCATGATCCTTGAGAGCTCTTATTTGTGACTGACAGACATGGTTAAGTGTCCCTCAGTAAACCACTATTCCCTCTGACTTTGGGCTCATTAATTTCAATTAAGGATTTTATATACTTAAGCCATTAACCAAATAGATGGCAGAGATTGCCCTAATGTGTTGGTAGAACACTACTTGTTGATATAATAAACAAAGTGGTATAGTATTTATGAGCATGTCATGATTGGGTAATGCACAGAAGCCCTTAAAAGATCCTAATCTTGATGTATGATTTAGATGAAGAATAAGCAATAAACATGAAAAACAAAACTAAACAAAACACCCTACAATGTTTAAGCTCATAGATAACTTCTAAATCCACCATCAACTAAAGAAAAAGGTTAAAAAACAAAAACAAAAAAGACATTAGTGTATTTAAAGAAATATGGTCATCTGTACAATGAACCCAAATTTATAATGACCTATAAAATGACAGATATGCCATACTTTATTAATGTGTAGTATTTACATAAAGTGGTAGAGCATTCTTTTAAATTCAGCACTCAGGAATCAGAGGCAGGAGAATAACTGAGTTCAAGGCCAGCCTTATCTAGAGTTCCATGATAGCAGGGGTACACAGAGAAACCCTATCTCAAAAAACAAAAGAAACAACAACAACAAAAACAGTATTTATAGTTTGGTCAATATATAGTACAAATACCATTGCATTAATAAAAATAAGTAAGATTTTGTTATTTTAGGTTTTCTTCCTTTCCTTTTCCATATCAACAGCTGCTGATTCCTTAAAATATATTTTTCTTTTTACTTTAGCTAATAAATTTATTGAGACCCAATTATTTATACAATTTATGTGTTGGAAAGGAAAAAGATTCAAGACACTTGTATTTGCTGATGGTAATTATTGTTATAATTAACATTTATTAACTTTTCCTATTTATATTGGTTTAAATATTAAGGCAACTCCACATATTTAGAAGTGAGGTTTATTTTGTGTGGTAACTTACAAGTGAAGGATAGGTTACAGGGTCTGGGACAGGTGTAGCACAGTCTGGCAGTGTTCTCTGGAGAACTCTGCTTGGTCCACATCCACCATCCAGGATCCAGGAACAAAGAGAGTTGGCCCATCCAGATCTTGGGTCTTCAGGGGTCCTCTCTCAGCTCCATCTTGTAGGCGTGACAGTTACCTAAGCCTCATTGGGGGTGGCACTTCCAGGTCAAAGCTGGATCGGCTATCCACTACAATGGGCAAAATTGTCAAAAGGGAACCTCCTCAAAGTCAGGGCTGGGGAAGGGTTTTGTTTTTGTCTTTCAGGAGAATGAAAGCTAAGGAATGTGAAGAACACTGGACAAATGACACAGTTGAAGAAAAACCACAAATCATCCAGACAAAAATGTCCCAGGAAAAAGATTTTCTGCAGTGATCCATGACCATGCCTAACAGCGACTTTGAAGTCTCCAAAAAGATGATGGGATGCCACAATGACAATTCCATCAGGACAACAGAATTGCCATTAATCTGAAAATCACCACCCAAAGATTTTCACACTACTAACTGCTCAGGACAATATCAAGTTCGCCTAGCTGAAATGATACAGCCTCACAGACTACTCTAATCAGGACTTGATGACCATAATCTGAAATTTCCTTTGTGTTCGCATAAGACCACCAGCAACCCCAATCAGTAGGAAGTAGCCTAGGAGACTATGCCCACATTCCCAAAAAAATGGATTATGGATGTTTGTCTTTGTTTAGAGGATGGCTAAAAATTGTGATTGGTCATAGTCAATTTCTTTCTAAAAGAAGAAGGGAATACAATATAAAAATGTATTATATAGAAATGATAGGATAAAAAAGTAGATTGTTGAATCTACTGTAAAAAAAGATAGGATAAAAGGGTAGATTATTGAATCTGCTCTGAAAAAAATCAAAATGTAGATTATTGAATTTACTTTTAAAAAGCAACTAATAGATTTAAATATTTTAAATTGGATTGGATTTTTGTACATCATATACAAATTTTGTATATTGATACAAATTTGAGATTAATTTTGTTAGAACATACTGTACATATGCTTCTATTATTGTTCAAGGTAATATACCTATACAGTTCATTTAACAATGTAATACAAATTTCTAGTCATTGAAAGTTATTACTACCAATTAATTAGCATATAAAGAAACGCAAGTTAGGAGTTAGTCATTACAGTCAAACCTGTAGT
>CABHPP010138495.1:0-20390 GCA_902168425.1 Peromyscus attwateri | reverse complement strand
TGAACTATCAACCAATAGCTGAGGAGCCTCCAACTGCATCAGGTCCTCTGGATAAGTGAGACAGTTGATTAGCTTGAACTGTTTGGGAGGTACCCAGGCAGTGGGATAGGGACCTGTCCTTAGCATATGAGCTGGCTATTTGGAACCTGAGGCCTATGCAGGGATTTTTTTTTTTTTTATGACAATGAGATATGTCGGCTTCTGAGAGCACCAATCTACTTCAGAAAAGATGATGGGCATTGAAGAAAATCCATACGGAGTTTAATTTCTTTGAGGCAAAAGTTAGCTACTGGGCAAGAAAGTGCCCTTGCCTCAACTGCTCACAATATGCTATCCAAAATGGACAATCAGAACACAAAAAGAAAGGACTGCCAAACCTTGCCAAGACAAAGTAGGACGGTCCTTCAGAAAATCCTGCTTCAAAGATTAATCTGTCAGATATGCTAGGCTTGTAGGCCAAAGATGGATGCCCCAGTGTTGCAGAGGAAACTTGAGTGACTATCCAGGCAGCCAGCTGTTTGTCATTTCCCATATTTTTGGAAGTTTCTTGTTTGCACTTTCTGCTTACTTGGGTAATATTATTTCCTTCTCAGATCTCTGAGGGAGTTGAAGACTAGATAGTTATAGTTTTCCTTGTTATGAAATTCGGAAAAGAAACTCACTAAAGTGGTGTAAAATGTATAAATTTGAAAGACATAAAAAGATAGTTTTGGGCTGGTAATACAAGTTAGGATAGAAAGTGAATTAGGTACAACATTTTGAACTCACCAAAATAGGACAGATAATGGAATATTGAGTATTTTCTCTGAATTTGTCAAATGTTTATGGACTGGACATTTTTAATGTAATTCTTGACTGTATATACTGTATATACTTATTGTATATAGTTTCTCTTATATTAGTTACAACATTTTATTATTTAAGACAAAAAAGGGGAAATGTGGTGATATATTGTGTACCCTAATAAAATTTGCCTGAAGATCAGAGAACAGATTAAAAGCCATAGATGCCAGGCAGTGGTGGCGCACACCTTTAATCCTAGCACCCGAGAGACAGAGATCCGTCTGGATCTCTGTGAGTTCAAAGCCACCCTAGATAATATGAAATTGACTCAGTCTAGGAGAGAAACAGAGTCAGTCAGGGGTGGCACACACCTTTAATCCCAGTAATTGGGAGTCACATGCCTTTAATCCCAGCACTTGAGGTCTCATGCCTTCAATCTCAGTATTTGAGACGCACACACAGTCATTAAGCCCAGCACTAGGAAGGGAGTGATGACTGGGCAGAGAAAGGCATATAAGGCATGAAGAGACAAGAACTGAAGCCCTTTTCAGGCTGAGGAGTCCTAGAGGTAAGAGGTAGCAGCAGCTTTTTCCTTTCTCTCTCTGATCTTTCAACATTTACCTATGGTAATTTGTGTCCACAATATACTGTGACCCCCAATAAAATTTACCTGAGGATCAGAGGAAAAAAGCCAGCCTAGTAAACATAGAAGTCTGGCAATGGTAGCACATGCCTTTAATCCCCTCACTTGGGAGTCAGAGATCTTTTTGGATCTCTGTGAGTTCAAGACCACACTGGGGAACAAAGCCAAGCCTGGTGACAGATGCCTTTAATCCCAGCACCAACCGTAGAGGTCTGGAGGTCTGTACAGACAGACAGGAAGTGACAGAGCTGGGCAGGGAGAGGAAGTGATGGAGCTGGGCTGAGAGAGCAAATGAGAGAACAGAACCGAAAGGCATATAGGCATGGGTAGACAGCAGTAGGTCTCTTTGGATGCTGTGGAAGTGGTGAGGTGAGATTTGCTGTGGCTTTCCCTATTTCCCTGATCTCTCATGTTTTCACCCCTATATCTAGCTCTGTGTTTTTTATTTAATAAGATCATTTAGCAATTCATCTACATTTACCCCAATATCTGGCTATGGGTTTTTTATTAAAAGTCCTATTAGAATTTCATGTTACACAAAATAGCTTTGAAACTACTTAGGAAAAGAGAGGGAAAAGATAATACAAGGAACTCCAACATTAAATCCAAACTTGGTCTTAATTTTTTGAACATTTTCTTTTTCTTTTTCTTTTTTTTGTTGTTGTTATTGTTTTTGTTTTTTGTTTTTTGAGACAGGGCTTCTTTGTGTAACAGCTCTGGCTAGCCTAGAACTCTCTTTGTAGACCAGGCTGGCCTGGAACTCACAGAGTTCAGCTTGCCTCTGCCTTGAGTGTTGTGATTAAAGGCATATACCACCATTGCCCAGCAACTTTTATAGACATTTTACATTGTCTTCAGAAACATGTAACTGAATCCATAATTAATAATGGTGTACCATAACTTTTAACTATTCCAGTACCATATAATATGCAGGCTTTTTCCATCACAGTTGCATGCAGACAATTTACAGGACAGTTGCATGCAGACATTTTACATGGCAGTTGGATGCAGACATTTTACATGGCAGTTGGATGCAGGCACTTGAAGGAAAATCAGGATGAGGCAAGGGAAGGCGAACCTTTCTTGCTGTGCTCTTTGGCCTCAGTTCTGGGGAAGGTTCTGGACCATTTCTGCTGTATTTCTATCCTTTGCTTCTGTTTTCTGCTTGCTCTAAGAAAAATCTGGGTCTTATTGAGGTGAAGATGGAGCGTCAGTGATTGCTGAGGGAATGGCTACCTTATTTAAGGCTCTGTCTCATGTAGCTGCAGATGAAATGGAAAGTAGGTCCCTTGGAAAGACCATATTCAGTGACAATGAAATTTCAGATGTGGTGGATCATCATGCCAGGTATTGTTAGTCACCAGCCTGGCTCAAAGCCCTGTGTGGCAGTATGAGCTGTTGTCAATATTTGGGGACCCATAACTCCTCATGTCATCTGGAGTCCTGACTAAACTGAACTCCAGTTAACCCAGACTAGTAGCCACAGAGCTCATAAAGGAACCAATCCCAGATTCTAAATTCTGCCCCACAATGGCCCCATTGAGTCCCAGGTGTTGCCATTAGGATACAAACATGGCATTTATTTTCTATGTATCAAAAAACAAAAACATCATCAACAATAAACAACCCATCTATCTCTTAATTCTATTATACCAACCACCAATGTGTTCTCTTAGTTTTCATTACAATTATGCAGTTTGAAAGGTGTGTGTGTGTGTGTGTGTGTGTGTGTGTGTGTGTGTGTGTGGGTTTATGCTGTCTCAAATCCCTCTCCTCTCATATTTTTTGAGAATATTTCATTCAGGATTTTACCACAAATCTACTGAAACTTCCATTATCAAGGAAATCAGTGTCTATCGTGGCGTGAAATCCAATTTCAGAACTGATGTTTTTTGACCAATTAACTCATTTGACAGTTTCTTTTTTTTTTTTCCTAGAGAAATTTCTTTACTTGACTCACATAATTTCTTCCTTACTTCTACATCAATGGCTACTCTACTTCAGGCTCCCAGGAAATGGAAACAATATGATTTTATATAAAATACTTTCCTTAATTTTTCCCCTCTGGTTAAACATGGAAATGAATAAAAATACAGCTCTGTCTTTTCCAATTACATTTCATGTAAAAAATACTCATATCAAGCTTGCTATTTTTGCTCTTTCCTTCTTTCTCAACCTTCTGATTAACTACTATGTGTCAAAGGCAAATGAGAACACTTTACTAGTTTGATAATGTACTTCCTTAAATCACTACTCAATTTTCCTTTACAAGCAACTGTGGTGAGTTCAAAATGAGGGGACAGATACTATTATCTCACAAGATGACAAAGACATCAAGGCAGTGAGCTAAGCAAATATTTTGATTATATATCAGTTTCTAGAGATAACTATTTCATTGTGATTAATTTACCAAAAATCTAATCTTAACCACAGTTCCATCAAATACTAAAGAGTCTTAGGAATGACACAGAAGTCATTCTACACAAGTGGACTCTTCAACTGAAGAATGTTCTCTGCTGTTTTCTCAGAGAACTTTTCATTTGGTTTAGATCACTTTTTCTCCGCCTTCACTCTGTCGGCAGCTTAGTTCAAACTCTTCTTAGGAAATTTTAGAACTAAGAGCTGCAGCCAGTACTGGAGCTCTTGCCTGGCTTGCTTGGGGAGTTTAGTGAATAGTAGTGAAAATATATCAGTGATGGATCAAAATTAAAATACATGCTAAATGGCCTAATACTTATTCTATGAAAACATATAATAGAAATTGGACTATCAGAACTATGACTTTTCTTTAAGCTGAAAATACATTCATTTTCTAAAGGAAGAACTATTTCCAATTAAAGGAAGGAAACTTTAGATAGTATTATAAAGCAAAAATATAACCCAAAGCATATTGGGGTTTGAATTTGAAGGAAATAGTTTCAAGATGTTTAGAAACTAATACGTTGAGATAATGAAAATCAGAACATTATCATACACTAATCATACTTCTAAATGAAAAAAATTTTGCCTAATAACATCACATAGCATATATGAAATTTGCATATTTTGAAATATTGAATTTGAAAATATTAAAATTAATAGTCCTTTTAAAAGCACATTGTGGTGGTATTGTGTTCCCCAAAATATTGTGTACCTTAATAAACTTATCTGGGGTCAGAGACAGAACAGCCACAATATTAAACATAGAGGTTAGGCAGTGGTAGCACACACCTTTAATCCTAGCATTCCAGAGACAGAAATCCATGTGTTCAAGGATACACCCAAGCATGGTGACCAACGCCTTTAATCCCAGAAAGCAAGCCTTCAATCCCAGTAAGTAGTGGTAGAAAGCAGAAAGGTATATAAGGCGTGAGGACCAGAAACTAAAGGCATTTGCCCTGGAGAGGCATTTGGCCTGGAGAAGCATTTGGCCTGGAGAAGCATTTGGCCTGGTTAAGCATTCAGGCTTCTAGCAGCAGTTCAGCTGAGACCCATTCTGGATGAGGACTCAGAGGTCTCCAGTCTGAGGAAACAAGACCAGCTGAGGATCCGGCGAGGTGAGATAGTTGTGGCTTGTTCTGTCTCTCTGACCTTCCAGTGTTCACCCCAATACCCGGCTCAGGTTTGATTTTTATTAATAAGAACTTTTAAGACACATGCTACAGCACATGTCTTTCAATAATTGTTAATTTATTAAAGTTAACAATGCAAAATGCCATTATATCTCTAATGCTTAAATTGGATTTTAGTTCTATTTTATATTGAAACATGAGGCCTTCAGATTGCCAAATATTTAGTTTGCTGAATATAGTTGTTAACTCAATAATTTAGCATTTCAATATCTGAAATTTTACTTCTTATCTAGGTCAAATATATGTTCTTTTATAGTGTGATTTTTAAAGCAGTTTAATCATATTGCTCACAATTCCTTTAACCTGAATCAATTACATTAATTTGAGCCTAAGGTTTAGGCTGTGTATGCATGAGGACACTAAAAAGACACTGCAGCCAATAAAACTATCAACAATTGTCACATAATCTGACTACAATCCTACCACTGGTTTCCTCATTCATCAGATAACTTGGGTAATATAATTACAGGGAACACAGCCTGCAAGTATTTCCTGTGATTACCATCTTACATCTCATCTGCCATCTTGTATCTTTGGTAGGAATGGCAGGTTTTATGCTTGGTGCACCACGTTCATATTAAAGTCCAATAAATGTTTAACACTATTAATTAGTAACCTGTGGTAAGATTATGTGTTGTTCTCTGGATTTGATTACATAGAATATCACTGAAGCAATTTTTTAAAAAAAATGTAATGCCATAAAAATCAACCAGTTTTGACATTCTGATTTTAGGTAGCGCCTCACTACTTGGAAAAAATGTACCAGAATATATATATTATATATATATTATATATATTTATATATAATGATAGTGAATATCTCCAAATAGTTCTTGCCCCAAATAGAAAGAAGCTAAATTTGGAATTACTTAGACTGCATAATTAACTTTGTGTGTTTTGTTGTTGTTGTCTTTTTATTATTTAATGAGGCAGCTTTGCTAATTCACAGTTTCCATACAAAGAATAGAATAACCCCCACTTCCCAGTGAGCATCTGCCACTCACAAGCTTTACTGCTGTCCTGTTTGAAATGTGAATGTGTCTTCAAAATTTGATTTGGGAGGCTGGAAAGATGGCACTGAGTTTGACTCTCCAACACCCACATTAAGTGAAAACACTGTGGTATATGTCTATAACTCTAACACTGGGGGGCTGGAGACAGGATAAGGCCTAGGGCCTGGTGGCCAGCTACATGATTGAAAGATATGTTTGGGTACACACATATGCACATGCATAAATGTGCACACAAATGTATTTAGACATACACAGAGAGAGGAGAGAGAGAGAGAGAGAGAGAGAGAGAGAGAGAGAGAGAGACAGAGACAGAGAGACAGAGAGAGAGAGAGACAGAGACAGAGAGAGACAGAGAGAGAGACAGAGAGAGAGAAGGCTTTCGTTTATGTATACACAACCTGTAGCAGATTTAGTACTTTTTTCACTGCCCTTTCAAGGATTTTCTATAGGCTGTGTATGAGACAGAGCCATAAGAGAAAAGCAAACAAATTTGTTTCATGTGTATTTCACAAGATCCTCAAAACTGCATAAGAAAATCCAAAATGTAAAATATGTCAAGTCCTAAAGGATTTGGTGTAATTTGAACAAAGACACAGTTGAGGCAAGTAACTATTGTGTGACATGTGTTTCTCAAAAGTTCCTATGAAGAAAATAAACCTCTCAAGTTCATATGCTAAAGTACTTTGAGTTGATGTCTTCAAGGATCAACGAGTATTCATGAGGTTGTAAGACAGGGGAGCCATGGTGGCCTATGAAAGCAGGAGTGTTCAACATTTTAACACTGTGGCATTATACACGGCTTTCTGGCCTATAAACTCTAGGGATTTCCTATTTCTAGTGGCCCACAGCGAGGATTACAAGCATGTGCCACTGTACCCACTTTCTCACTGTGAATTCTGGGGATTGAACTCAAGTTCTCACATTTGCATTGCAAACATTTTACCAACTGAGCAATTTTTTTCAGTCTCTCTCTCTTTCTCCCCCCCCCCCCACTTCTACTTTCTTCTTCTCCAACAGTCTCTCATTACACAGCTCAGGTCAACTTCAAACTTGTTTTCCTCCCATCTCAGCCCTTGTGTTGCTGAAAATCCTTACCTTTTAACCTTGTGTCTTCACAATGTGCTATTTTGCTTTTTTTCTTTTCTTTTCTTTTTATTTTAAAACGGCTTCTTTCCTTTCTGTCCTGGAACAGACTATTTGGACCAGGTCAGCCTTGAGCTCACAGAGATTCACTTGCCTCTGCTTTCCTAATGCTGGAATTAGAGACATACCATTATATTCAGCAGCTTCCAATTCCTTTTTAATAGCTTAAATGATATGTATTGCTTTCTTCATTATTTAGCACTTAAGTTTTCAATTCATTTGTATCTCTCCAAACCTATTTAAATATATGCTTTAATGTCAAGATTAATACTCTTACCACTCACTTGAAAACATCTATTGATTTAAATTGTCTTTATGAATGTAATTCCCCAGCATATCGGAATCAACAAAGAATGAGTAAGTGGTAAGCAATAACCACAGTTACTCTCTAGAGTTACTTTAAGGGAAAGAAGCCAAGAGTCAGAAAGTGATAGCGGCTGTTTCTCATAACATTTCAGTCCACTTCACGTGTCCTCCTTTTCTCTATCCTATAACTAGACAATGTCTGGTGAAATTTAAAAAGTTAATCCATCTAGAAGAAAAAAAAAGCCACAAACTTCTGAAGCTTATATTTAATTTCTCTTATATATTTCTTTAGAATGAAGGAGGATGCACTATGTCCTCTTTCTACAGGGCAAAAATAATGATATTTATCACTTGGAAACTGAATACCAAGTGTGCCGCATGTACTTAGCAAACTTAATACATTAAGAATAAATAAATAAATAAATAAATAAATAAATAAATAAATAAATAATTTATTTACTCAACATCCCAGCCACAATTTCTACTCTCTCCTCTCCTCCCAGCCCCTCCCTGGCCTCCCCCATTGTACACCCACATCTCTTCTCCTCCACTTCTATTCAGAAAATGGCAGGCCTCCAATGGATACCAACAAAACACGGCTTATCAAATTGCAATATGAATAAGAACTTCCTCTTGTAGTTATACATATGTCTACACAATTATAATAATAAAAATCTTGTTATCACCTACTCAATGTAGTATTTTTAAATGAATATTATTAAATGTATTTTACATTTATCATGTTAAACATCAGACACAGTATTTATCTAAGAATCCTTTCATCAATAATAAAGAGCTAAAATCTTCCTCATTTTAAATACTTTATTTAAATCATTAAATTATATTTTATCTTTTCTTAGTGTAAGTCTTATTTTAACAACTAAACTATAAACAAAAACAAACATGTGAATATTGGTCATGTCTCAAGAGTAAAGAAATTATTGAACATGAATAAATTTGAGTAAGATACAGGTTTTTTTCTTCTTTTTTTTTGTTTGGAAGGAACTTTTTCCTAATTATGTTGAGGTTGAATATAATTTTCTTCTTGTAGTGTCTATGTGAAATCTCCCTAAATTTTAAATATATTTGCTGTCCAGAAGTCAAAATTACCTGTTAAAATCATTTGATTCTAATACTATGTTTTATGAAGCTTTGAAAATGTTGAATTTTTCATTGCTTATCTTTGTGTTTGTCAAAATCATGCCCAAAAAGTTATTTTCCAGGGAAGTTTCAGGGAGTAATAGCTACAAACAATTCATAGCATCTCATTAAAAATATGTTCTCCATATGGAGTGATATAAAACATAAATTTACATGAGGTCCCTAGATAATTCAATAGTGGGATCTGAGAGTTGGCAGTGAGGTGGATGGCAGGCTATTTCTGATGGGTTCTCAAGGAGTAATTCTCCTCACGACTAATTTCAATTTCAAATCAGACATATTGCATGACTGTAAGACTATTTTCGAGAAATGTTGATATGGGCATAATCTAAGGAAACATGTCATTTACAGGTGCTTACAAGGATTCTTACAGCCTATTTGATTATTACCCATATAACACAGCATTTAGAAATATCAGCAGATCTTGGTATGCAGTATTTGTGCACTACTTATCAAAAATAACTTTTATTAAGACCCATTTAAGGGATATGCATGTAGGGAATCTAAGTCAATTCACAGGAACTTGATCTTACTTCAGGACTCATTTGTTGGCCAAATAATTATGATTGTACAATTGAAAATTTATTTATGATGATGGTCATAAAAATGATGCAATTTAAATAACTTCCTCTAGAATATTTGGAATAAATATGAGTTCCAATTGGATTATGGCATTAAATTTGCTTTTATCTAAGAATATATTGAATACTAAGAATCATCTTTTAAAAAAATATTTCTAAGTTCCTCTACAATTTCAAAAAACTGTCAAAAATTAACATTGCAGAACTTAGTTTCTGTCTAACATCACTAAAGTTGTACTGCTATATTTTCTGACATTTAGCATGTCAGAATATTATGAAGTTAACCTTCATTTTCAGCCCTCATGGATACCCACATTTTCAATTCATTTACTTGATAAATTAAAAGATGTGATCTCCAAGTGAGAAGAATGTCTATACAGGAAGCTGGCAACTTAAATATATTATATGGCTCACGGTGTAAATGCAATTAGCATACAATTTACATCTTCTAGGGAATTGAAAGCTGATTTAAGGAACAAGTATGTTTACCTACACACTGCTTTAGTCAATACAGATTTTTAATGATGCCAAAAGTTATCGAAGGTTTATAAGTAATGAAAAAAGGACCACTCACCTTGGGAGTTTAGACCTCCTAAGGAGTTTCTTGGAATATGCTTACCTCAGGTCATGTTTCCTATTCAGTAATGTTCCCAATATAGCAAGATTATTTGGTATCTGGTTAGATTTTGTGCTAAAGCCATGTTGGTGATTTATGCTCAGCAGACATATTACACCAAGCATTTAGAGTTTTTTCCAATTAAAAAAAGTTAAACTGTAATTATATCATTTACCCTCTCCTTCTTTTCCCTCATACATTTCATGTTCCCCCACTTACTTCAAGTCCCTCCTTTCCTTTATTTATTATTGCTAAACACACACACACACACACACACACATACACATACACAACCTGCTGGATCCAGTTAGTGCTGTGTGTATGTATATGGGACTTGTCGACCACTTGGTATTGGGTAACCAATCAGTCTCTGGGAATGACTAATTCTCATTCTCTCAGCGATTCTTAATCACTTCTAGTTATTTTGGGCATGTCTGAGTTGCTGGTATCACAACAATTGTTTCCTGAAGTCATTGCTAAATAAGAAAAGAGTTATTTAAACACAACTCTGAGATACTAAGACAACTGGCCTGGCAGTCTAGAGGCTACTGAGCTGCTAAGTTGTGGTGGAAGAGCTTGGGTTACATTCTACTAAGGAATTGCTTTAGCAGAGTAGAGGGATGGCCCAAGATTCTTCACTACTCAGAATGCCCATTAGTTAAAGTTGTTCTAGCGATTTATTTATGAAATTTCCCACAAAATATTTATGGACTCTGGTGACCACAAGTTACTGAAACTTAGAAAAAAAAAGAAAACTACATATGAATTTATTTGTATTTGCAACAAGTTAAAGTTATATGTAGTGCGTTTATTGTAAAAATGCTTACAGTATTCAATCAGCTTCATCAAAATTTAAAGATGGAGATTGACGAATTTTAATTTTGTCATTCACTCTTTTATCTCCCATATTTACCAATATCTTAAAATTAAGAACCAATTAAATTTCAACTGGTATACAAGTAGAAAATACTATATATTTTTGAATTATATATATATATATATATATTTAATGAAATTATCCTATTATTTTTTAAATGATTTATAAAAATAAAAAATAGTTAACATTTTATATCTCTTGTTATCATTAGTTTATCCATCTATGTATCTATCTCTATCACCTACCTATCAACTGCATGTCTATAATTTATCTATTTTATATTTATCTATCATCTATCTTTATCTATCACATAATAACTCTAGTTTTGAATGGTTCTTCCACAATAAGACTTATTTTTCATCATTGTAAAAAATACATTCAATATAAGGATGTTATAATTTCATAAATATATTTTAAAGATCATATTGCTTTTAAGAATAAACGTGCTACAGCTTTACATTTCATATAATTGTTAAAATTGGCAATAACTTTATAATCTGTTTCAGAAGGTATTGCGATTCAGAATTTCTCAGAATAATTTAAATGTAATGTTATGGGGAGCTTCAGAAAAATATTAACATTTGCAAAATTTTAATAATTATGTAATGAATATTTATTAGAACTAATGGTTAAGAAGAACATCGTAATTTATACTTTTTCTTTTAAATGTCACAATTTGTTTCTTGAATTTTTAAATTCCCTCTCTGTATTTGATTTTGACATTGAACTGCAGAGTGAAATCTCTATTTCTTTGATTCATTACAGATTTGTTGAAATGACTGCATTCTTATATGGAGCTAGTTAGAAATAATTTTCTTTTCATCAAATGTTTTTCTCTTTCTTTTATCTCTTTGCCTAGACTGAGTAGGGAGGATCAATTCACAATAGATGCTTTATGTATAATTCTTTGGTATGCTCCATTTTTTTCAGTACTCAATTTCTTTACTATGCACAGTGCAAGCATTGATTTTCCTCTTACCACAACTCACTCAGGTCTATTCTAAGGAAGCATTTTTAAATGCAGTTTTTTTTTTCAGTTGTGGTAATGGAGGTTCGTTTTTGTTCACCACATTCAGTCATCATCTTCTTTATGACACTGAAAATTCTAAAATTCTCCCTTGGGTCTAAAAGTTGTTCTAAAATTTACTTCTGATCATTAGTTAATCTAATTCATCCAAAGACTGCATTATGAAACATATTGCTCTTAAATTTAAAGATACAAACTTAACATTTGATTGATCACAAATATAAATACTCATAAGTTAGTTTTCAAAGACAACACAAGACATGTTCACTTTAACTATCCAATCATGATCCAAGGATTGTACTGTACAAGCAGGCAAGGGAAAAATCAAATGCATTTGATAGTTAAAAACAGCAGATAAGAAATGGTGCCTTAGACATCTATTCTACTACTGCCCATATTTTCTAAATATTTCTGACCTTTTGTGACAGTGATGCACTAATTTTCACTTACTGAAGGTTTATTTTAAAATAATGTGATTTATTAACTCTGGAGGATCTACATAAATGTGTAAGTCAACTGGCCTTAGAACTCTGGAGAAAGGTAAGAATTTTGTTGGGAAATCCAAGGAAAAGTAGTTTTTGATGTTCACATGATATGAAGTGAGGATTGAAGAAGTCACTGAAAATATGAGGGAAAGTAATTATTTTAACTATATGCAGATTAAGTTTATCTGTAAAAATTAGGAGTATAAGTTTAGTCCTGGCTCAATTGTGCATACTTCATTGCAGCTCAGGGATCTCAAGAATACAGCTATTTTAGAACAAGTGGATTTGCATAATTTTAAAAGGGCTGTGGCATTTTAAATGACAGCCTACCAACTGAAGAAAGAAGCATTTCCTAGATCTGCCTAAGAATGTGGGTTGTCCATAGAACATTATATAGGAATATTTAAAAAATTACCCTCTGATTTCATTGAATCAATACCAGGGGCATTCCTAGAGTATACATTTCCAAAACACTTTGTAGACAATTCTTAGGCAGTACCTCATATGCAGAACATGAGCTGCAAATTGCATCTCTGTAACAGGAAAGATTTTTCCCAAAATTAAAACACTCATATCACACTTTATAGAAATTTCTCCTTCCTTCAAGGATTATCTCAGGGTAGTATCTCTGCAATTTCTTCTGCCAGGGATATCTTATAAAAAAAGGAAACATAATCATATCTTTGCAATGTCACATTTCCTATTAATCTCCTCCAGCCTATGATCTCTCCTGATGTAATTGGCAGGCCAATAACTGTTTCTCCATTTTACCATAGGAAACCTCTTCCAGGTTGCTTCCCATTAAAATGCTTTAAATCATCAAAAATATCATCACCTCTACAGTCATACATTTCTATGAATTCATAGACATGTAAATAAACTGCATATTTTCATTTTGGTCTTCTCTAACGTAGATTTTTGCCAGTTTAAACTACTGACCCCTAAACATTGATCCCAAGAGAGAAGAGGAAAACTGTCCAAATTTTCAGCATTTCTGAGGAGATGGAAGAATAGAGGGTGTTATCATGTGCATATGTTCTCAGTGCTATTTATAATAAAGAAACTGAAAGTTGATTTATAATAGAAAGTATCATTTTTTAGTAAGAGTGATACAATTAAACATTTTTAATGTAAAAATTGGCACTTACAGGAACATTGGGTAATGGATATATAAATTACACGTGCAAGTAAAATAAACACCAATAACTGAAAATGATTTGTCATTTCTGTGAAAATTTTAAAAATACATTTTAAGATTCAGCTACCTAAATTAACATATTAAGTGATTACAAGAAGAGTGAAATTCAATTTATGTAACAGGAAAAGAATATAAGCTGAAAATATGCATTGATTGTTACTAACTAAAAATGCATATGTCTATGTGTATTAGTTATATACAAGAAAGACAGCAAGAAGAGAGAAGCAACCATCAACGTGTTAAAAGTTCCTATAAAGAATTATCAAGAGAGGAAGAAATGCTCAAACGCATTTGAAGTTTTCAACTTGGAAACTGATTGATGGGTACAAGGATGATCATTTTGTAAATTTATCTTAACATAAGCACATATATTTTATAAACTTAAGAGCTTCTATATAGTCTAAAACTTAGTGAACTAGGGTCTAAATGAGTCTCTAGTAAGTGATAGAAACAGATGAAATTTCCAGCACCAAATTGTAAAAATATCCAGTGTGCTAAGTTAACAGTATGTCTCTATGATAAAGATAGAACTGTATACCCAAGCGTGTTGTCAGACAAATTCTTTAGTAAAACTCAGTATACAAAGTTTGGGAAAAACACTGTCTAAGCACTTGCCTTGATCTGAAGATGGTTTCAATTGATTTTCATAACTAATTCACTTTTTCTTTCATTAGAAGGTGGTATTCTGAAATGCATTCATATGCCTGTGTGTGCACATATTAATTCCTGTTTCAGTAAGTTTCATCTGACACTCATTTCTAGTTATTAAGAATTTGGTAGATTTATGTGAAAGACATGTTGTTTTAGTTGGCTTTCCTGTTGTGATAAATGCCATAACCAAAAGTAACATGGGGAAGAAAGGTGTTCTTTTGTTAGTCTGTTTTGTTATTTAAAGATTTATTTATTTATTATGTATACTGTGTTCTGCCTGGCTGTAAGCCTGCACGCCAGAAGAGGGCACCAGATCTATTGATGCTTGTGTTTTTATTGTTGTTTGTTTGTTTTTTCTTTCCATTTTACAGCTTACATAACACTGAGGGAAGTCTAGGTTGGAACTCAAGGCAGGAACCTAAAGGCAGGAACTGAAGCGAAGCTCATGGAGCAATGCTGCTTACTATCTTGCTCTCCCTGGCTTCCTTGGCAATTTTTGTTAGACACCTCAGGCCTTTCTTTGATAGACCAGGATGACCTCTCTAGGGGTTATATCACTGTAGCTGCAGTTTTCCTGGTCCCACCTGGATCCTGTGGTCCCTCAGTCCTGTAGTTCCTCAGACGCAAATGAACACACAGAGGATTAATATTATTTATGACTGCTTGGCCATTAGCTCAAGATAACTACTGACTAGCTCTTACACATAAACTCAGCCCATTTTTGTTAATCTTTATGTCACCACTTGTTTTGTGGCTTTACCTGTGTTCCATTGCATGCTGCTCCCTGCACAGCAGACTGGTGTCTCCTGACTCAGCCTTTCTCCACCCAGAATTCTCCTCTCTGCTTATCCCACCTATACTTCCTGCCTGGCAACTGGCCAATCAGCATTTTTTTTATCAACCAAAAAGAACAGCACACATTCACAGCATACAAAACATCCCACAACATACCACCACAGTCAACTAAGCCAATCCAACTCAATTAGCAGCTAATAAAATACCTCACAGACATGGCCACAGACCTCCCTGATCTGAGGAATTCATCAGTTGGGTTTTGTTTTTTTTCTTCCCAGGTGACTCTAGGCTTATGTCAGTTGGCTTAGCTACATGTGACAAATGCTATGGAATAGCCCATTTACTATATGACAGGAAAATATCAGCATAAACAGACCAGTTGTAGAAAAACTATAGCTTGTATACTCATACAAATACACAACACTAATATGGAAAATCAAGACTATGTTAAGACTTTACAGATTTATTTAGTTAATTTTTGAGACAAGTTTTTAATGCAGACCAGACTGGCATCTCACATGCCAGAAAAACAAGGATAACTTTGAATTCCTGGTGCTGGGAATATAGGCACATATCACCACACCTGGCTTAGGCAGAGCTGAGAATCTCTCTTGGCTCTACTCTGTTCATAATGTTAGAGCACTATACTGCCTGAACCACATCTCCAGCTAGTTTATGCATTTACAATATCCTACTTTAAATTGCTATTTTAGAGAACATCATGTCTACTCAACAAAGCAAAGGTTTATTGTAAAATCACTCACTGCTTTGTTTTGGGATAATCAGCTCAGCAGCAGCCTCATGCATCTGGAGATATGGTGTCTAATGTTTGCATCAAGAGGCCTTGTACAATGATTGTTCTGTGCTGTTTAGATGTGTCTAAGAACTCTGTGAGGTATGTATAACGACAACTATGCATAAGAACATACTTCTCAGATTGCTTTTCATCGTTATGCAATATATGTGTGCTGGTTATAGTTTAGTTAGTAGGAAAATAAACTACACTTCATTTTCTTAACTGTTATGTTCAGTATCCTTAGCCCTGGGAACCAAACAGAGAAGAGATTTATTTAGAGTATTAAAAACACATGAATGTGGGTAAGGTCTTAATAGAAAATAAATGAAAACCCCAACAAATATTTACAATTGGTGGTTTATATAGAATTTTAGCAGAGGGTGTGTTGCCAAACTCCATTCTCTGGCTATGAATGTTGCTTTCTTGAAATTAGAGCTGTGGAGATTACCTGCCTGAAGCTCACACAACCTTAGTCCTACTAACATTCTTTTGTGGACCTCAGATAAGACTCACAAGACTTGTGAGGTTGCACCTTAGCCCTCCCCTCCCTGAGAATTTCAAAGTGGTTAAAATTTGCTATTAAGAGTGACTCTTCTGCTGGGCGGTGGTGGCTCATGCCTTTAGTCCCAGCACTCAGGAGACAGAGGCAGGCGGATCTCTGTGAGTTCGAGGCCAGCCTGGTCTACAGAGCGAGTTGCAGGACAGGCTCCAAAACTACACAGAGAAACCTGTCTTAAAAAAAAAAAAAAGAAAAAGAAAACAAGAGTGACACTTCTTATTTGGTTTAGCTGCCTATAAGTTGCAGACACTTATGGAAACTACAGTTGAGCTCTTTGGTTCATCAAGCTATAATTTGGTGGAATTCGTTGTTTGGATTCTTGCCTTCTGAATCTGGGATGAATGGAAACACTCACAAGAAAGAGCTAGGCATTAGGATGATAAATGGCAAATGTGTAATGTCGCCAAGGATAGGAGGTTTGGACTACTGTAGGACACAAACTCTGAGAAAGGAAAAAGTAAGAGGAAACAATGCGAAATAATGTTGCTGCAGACAGCTTTGTCAAGCCAATTTGCTATTGTAGCATTTCCGACATAAAACAAGTATCTCTAGTAGTTAACTCATCCTTCTCTCTCATGAAGAGCAATATGTTCACAAAATAAAATATACACCTGCCAATAGACAAAGAGGTAGAGGGCAGAGAGTGTCACTGCCCTTACAATTCTCCTTTTCTGTTTAGCATATGATAACCCCTATGCCAAAGTGGCTTGCATGAGCATAAGTACACATACATACACACACACACACACACACACACACACACACACACACAGAGAGAGAGAGAGAGAGAGAGACAGAGAGAGAGACAGAGAGAGACAGAGAGAGACAGAGAGACAGACAGACAGAGAGACAGACAGACAGAGAGACAGAGAGAGACAGACAGAGAGAAACCTAGATATATTTTTTTCTATCTACAAATTACTGTGAACAAAAGATACATACATCACATTCAACATGATGAAGTAACCAAATACAGGGATAAGAGAACCACATGGATCAAAAAATTGAGATAGCAAAATTAAGATTAAGCAGGTGCAAGGGTTGTATTGTAATGATCAATATGTAAAGGGATTCTATGAAATAAGTGATAGGCCTGTACATAGCAAATGACATTCTACTTTTTAACACTCCTCACAAATATGGGCCCAATAACATAAAAAAAAAATGGAAGTAAGGTGAAATGTTTCAAATGCTTGTGATAATGAATTTTGGAGAATATTAGGCCAATGAATTTTCTCGTCCTTCTTTCTACTGGTCAAAGCTTTTGGGATATTTGCATATCCTTTATAATAGTAGAAAAGGATATAAAATATATTGCCATATAAGTGATGAATAATTATCAAATCAGTTACATGGCAAAATGTATGGAATATAAAAATAAAAATGTGTCCCATAGAATGAGGAGGTTACCACATTATGTAGAAGTCAGATATGCTGCACCAAGACAGTAGGAGGGAAGATACACTTCTGTGAGATGCTGGTACTGGGGACACTTTGGAGACTACTGAAAATACGAAGTGTACATTGCTTTATTATATAAGTCTTTTGAGAGCAGCTGAAGAACTTTGTGCTTTAAATCTATTCTATAAAAGTTTGTATGTGATACCTACTGAGTGGTTTGATGATGGTAGAACCTTTAGCTGGGGACATACAAGAAGAAAGGTCATTGTGAGATGCTCTTGCAAAGCATGTAGGGATAGTGGACTCATTCTATTTCTTGTTATTATCAATTCACAATGAGATGAACAAATATGCTTCCCAAAATGTCATTCTTCATGATATTATGACTCTGCACAGGGGAAAACAATAGAGTTAAGAGCCCATGGATGAAAACATATATTTTTAACCAAAAATTCCTTTCATTGATTATATTATCTTTCTCAAGTATTTGGTTATCATAATGGAAGCTGACTAACAGGTTTACTAGCATAAATGACATTCCTTCATATGGTCCTTGTAAATGACATTCCATCATATTTTTATCAATTCTTTGTTTCTGTTCTATGAACATTTGATAATATATACAAACATCTCCAATTTCTATTGAAATGTTACCATCAATATTTCACCCAATTTTTTTATTTAAGAATCACTCTACAGCTAAATGAATCATTTTGGCAAATTGAGACAAATTGTTTTATCAATTCACTCATTAAAGATGGTATTTTTTTGTGTAGCAATAACTAAACAATTCACATTATTTGCAGGCATTTGAGCTTACAGAAATTTGCATTTATTTTCTTCTACCCATTTGAACTTTTATACTGTTTTCTGTTTTGAATGATAAGTACTTTAATTTTCAATGTAACATTTAATCAGTTTTTCTCTTGTTAATCCCAATGGTGAGAATAAGACCACTACCACACTATGAGCCAAATTTGAAGCAAGCTTGATATTTCATTGGGTGCACCCAAGAGCTGGCTAGAGATGGCCTTCTAAGCTCAGTTAAAGAGAGCATCCCAAAATCCATCTCTTGGACTCTCTTTAAGAAGTAAAATGATGAGTAGTTTTACAGAAGAGAGACAACGGGGCAATAAGAAAATACAAAAAAAAAAAATCTTAAAAATAATCATTTGGTCACCCACCATATGATTAGGGAGGGTACATGGAGGGCCATGACATACAAATCAAGGTCATGAGTTGGGGAAGGTCAGATTCCAGGAAACAGAGAGCAACTCAACTCACATAGTAAATAGAAACTTATTTTTAAAAATATAGCATACTGGCTCCTGTGTGGGAGCCCGTTCTCGGGTTCCTCGTGGCTTTACCCAGCAGGTCCGCATAGAGGATGATTAGGACCACGGGCCTGAGTGCAGGTGTCTGAGATGGTCTGCACTTGGCTGTGCTGGGGGAGGAGGTCATTTGCTCCACCCCTTGGCGTCTCTATAAAAACCCTGGGGCAGAGACAGTTGGGGCCAGTTGGAATAGGTTCCAGGCCCTCTCAAGGCTATCCTTTATTTTCTATCTGTTTATCTCCGCAAGATTCTCCTCAATAAATCCTTCTATCTAATATTTCCTGATGCTCACACTCAAGAAAACTCTGGGGAGCTGTGGGGTTGGTGGGTAAACGCCCCACAGAATGGCGCCATGAACAGGGACTAAAGACAAAAGAAAAAAAGGGGGACTAAAGAAAAAAGGAAAAAGAAAAAGGGGGGACTAAAGACAAATGAACAGGGACTGAAGACAAAGTAGTAGGGACCAAAGATAAAGGAAAATAATAGTTTTATTACAGAGTTTTTGGCGAAAGTGTTGAGTCAGCCCTGCCAGTGGAAAGGCATGCCAGTGTTATGGAAAATATATATATATTATATATATATTGAGGGGCAGGGGTTTTATCCTCGAGAGAAAAGGAAAGCGGACTGGAAGGATGTCCGATGCTGCAGCGCAATTCTCTTCTGTCAAAATTTTCTATCTTCTATCCCTTTCTGAATTTCTGTGAAAAATAAGTATAAGGTATAGGGTAGTAATATAGTGTAGGAAAAACTTAGAAGTGTAAGATTGTGTAGAAAAAAATTTAAGATAAGACAACTAGACAGAAAAACTCTTCAATTTTGTAACTTTGGGGGCTATGAATGCAAACTGGGGGAAAATCTTTCTTTGGGCTTTACGGGTAGTAAAGCTCTTCTCTGAGCTTATGGGGAAGAAAAAGTTTCCTATGGAAGCTTTTGACCTGGGGACAGCTGAAATGCTAAGTCCAAGCTGCAGGAGAAAGTGATTTCTCCCTGAGGCAAAAATGGGGGTGTAAAAAGCCAAAAAGTTTAAAGTTGGGAAGTTTTGGGAAAAGTTGGTCTTTCTCTCTCCTGGGGAAAAAAATCTTTTTCTTAAACTATAAAGTTTTTCTTGGAAAATTTTGGGGGAAAAAATCTCTCTAAAAAGCTTTAATCTTTCTTGCTGCGGGCCGCAGGAATATATCATAAGAACTCAGCTGGTTATGGCAAAGTCACTACCTGGAGGGATCAGGGAATTCCTCCAGAGGAAGCCAAATCCCAAGGAGTTTTTGGTGTTACTTGGCTTGTTATATATCAGCTGTATTCTGTTATGAAAATCATGTGTGCCTTCATAGTTTTCCCAATTGTTTTTTCCCTAAGAAGGGCTGACAGTGTGGACTGATCACTCTCTGGACATACACATTCAAGGTATTTGGA
>CABHPP010138494.1:19290-38020 GCA_902168425.1 Peromyscus attwateri | reverse complement strand
CAAATATTTGTTTTATAATAATAAATTCTATTTGACAAATTAAAAAAAAAAAAAGAAGTTTGTTAACCCCTAAATAGGCATGCTGCTATTGAGCCAGTAGGCACACCTTGTCTGACAAGTGAAATTTGGATTATAGCTCATAGGGTTCACAGCTGAGGATTATCACTGACATCTTTTATTGCCCAGCAGCATACATAACATATTCTGGGACTATGAACACTAGCTGTGAGGAAAGAAGCTTCTAGCTTAGTTCCAGATGATTTCCCTATTTTTTAAGTTTGGTGTGGAGTAAGGATTCCTCATTCCCCACATCCTCACCAGCTCTTTCCACTTGATTTCTCTTTTTTTTAATTCATTTCTGTTATTTTTGAGATAATAATACAATCACACCACTTCTTCTCCCTTTCCTTCCTCCAAACACTCCCAAATACCCTTGCTTTGCTCTTTTGATTGCCATACTTAGATTACGTCAGCCTTGGCTCATTTGTGCATTTTCCTTCTGTAACATATCTGATCTTAATCAGTCATGCATGGGCATAAGATGGGAAATAGAGGATTCTCTCTCAAAGTTCCCTTTGAGGACACACTTTGCCTTATTGTGCATGCCCTCAAAACCAGTTCAGGTCAGATCAGCCCCTGGGCTCTTGGTTCTTGGACAGTGTTCTACAAAGAGTTTGAATGCCCGTTGTCAAGGGACTGTTAAGGGGAGTGACTTGCTCCCATTCTTTACAGCAGGTGCAGCTCAAAGCAGGTGGGCTCCTACAGTGCTAAAAGGTTGCTAGGTGCTCAGAGAGATGTGTGTATAGCACAAACTAAGCGGCATCCCATGTTTCTAAGCAATTCTGGGGCTTACTTGCCACAGTTTCGGCCCCTGGTCACTTGGCCTAGTTGCTTAGGTAGAAGAGGAGGTGGAAGAAAACTGTTCAACTCAGAGTAGCTTCAAAACATAGGAGCCTGATTCTGTAACAAAGTCTTTCCTCATTGTACTTGATTTCTCTTTTTTAAAGATGTGTTTTTTATTTTGACTCATGTATAAATGTTGATATATATATAATTAAAACTATATATATAGTTTTAATTTGCATTTTCTTGATAGCTAATGATATTGAAATTATTTTAAATGTTTATTATCCACTTTTTTTCTTCTTTTTAAAAATTCTGTTAAGAACCTGGATGATTTTTTAAAATTTGGTTGTTGTTTTCTTGATTTTTTGTGTATTGTTTGGTTGCTTTGTTTTGTTTGTTGTATTTTGTATGTATTAGTCTCATATTAATGGTATAGTTGGAAAACATTTTTCCCATTCTGTGGGCTCCATTTTTACTCAGCACTAAAGCCATTTAGTTTCATAAGATTCTATTTATCAATCAATAGTCTTAATATCTATGATACCAGAGTCTTCTTCAAAACCTTCTTCTCCGTGTCTATCTATATTATGAAATGAACTTGATATGTTTTCCTCTAGCAATTTCAAAGTAGCTAATTATACATTGAGGTTCTTGATCTATTTGGAGTTAAATTTTATAGAAAATGAGATAGAAGATTCTTTCCACTAGATGTTGATACCCTGCTTTCCCAGAATGATTATTTGAAGATGGTTTCTTTCTTTCACTGGGTAATTTTTTGGTATCTTCATAAAAAATCAGGTCACTGTTATGAGTAGACTTCTGTCTGGAACCTGTCTTTTATTCCCCTGCTCTACGTGACTGTCTTCTACAATGTATTATGCTGTGTTCAGAATTATTTTGACTATACTTTATACTTTTGTGAGCCCAAATACATTTTAAGATATTGTCTACAAATATGAAAAAAAATCCATGAAATTTTGAGTGGGATCACACTGAATTTTTAAATTGGTTTTGATAGAATAATAGTTTTAACAAAATCAGTTCTACAAATCCATGAGAATGATATTTGCTTCTTATATGTCATGGCATTTAACATAGCATATTATTGCATACCTATAACTGTAGCAACTTCAGAGGCTGAGGTAACTTCAACGTCTACATAGGGAATATATGGAATTCAAGGAAGCTTGGGCTACATAGGTAGAGTGTCTTCAATTTAAACAATAACGATAAATGAATGGAGATCTATCCCAATGACACATAACTTCCTTAGCATACGCAAGGTCCTAAGTACAATAAAAGTTAGGGAATATATATGTAACCATTTATGTATATATATATATATATATATATATATTTACATATATATTAATTGAATTTTTGTGCAGTTGCTCAAAAATTATGGAGATTATTCACTTTGGAAGTAAATTTTAGAAAACTGAGACTTCCAAAAAGTACCTTGTGCTTTGAGTAGAACCAATTTTCTAATCAATAATAATAATTTAAAGATACTGTCTCTGTTGTACTTGAAGTAAATATTCATTATGTTTTTTAACCATATTCACAACAGTTTAAAAATTGAAATTACAAAAACTAAGTACCAGAACATTATAGTAAAATATTTAAAAATGTCATGAATGGTTTAGAAATCCATTAATCTGATTTCTCTTTTTGACACTGAACTACTGCAGCACTGTTCTCTCATTTCTATTCCAGTTGTATCATTTCCATATACGTGTACTTGTTCTTTCTTCCTTATTCTCAGCATTTTTACAACTTATACATCATTTTCCCCTTCTTTCTATTTATATAATTGATTTCTAAGTGTTAATAAACTCCTAGTTTCCTCTAGGTTATTTAAATTACCTCTATAATTACAGATATGGTCATATTCTTCTTGGATACTTAATTAGTTAAAAATTAAAATTAATTATTAAAATTAGTATTAATGTTTTTTAGATGAAGAAAAGACTTGAAAGACTTAAAGACGTTAAAGAAAGCATCTTTATTTCACAGAAAAGTGAAACCAGCTAGTCTACAGAAGTTCCTGAGACCAATGCATCAAATTATTAATAAGACCTACATTATAGCATTCAGTCATTATCTTTCATCCTACACTAATATTGTGAACTACAGTTTAAAATATTGGGACTAGAAATATGGCTCTATGGTAAAGTACTTGTATATGCAGGGCCTTATGGTCCATGCTATTATTGAAGATTTAGTTAACAACTATTTTTTAGTTCACTTTTTTTCTTCTTTCATACAGTGAAGATGATCTGGCTGAGACATCTGTTACTGCATGATCACCAGGGTTCTATTGGTTGATCTGGCTGGCTGGGTGGGTGTTCCCTTCTTCCATCACCACTCCATGTAAGTCACTCCTAAAGCTCTGTGCTCGGTGGAAGAGGACAAGGTTCCTGAATAGAGGAGAACAGGTCTTTGATCAAGGGTATATGAGTAGCTTTGTTCTTCTGCTAGAACCTCCAAACATGCTCTCAAGATACTTTAGTTCACATCTTAAAACACGTCTCTCCATATTTCCAACTCTGAACCTAAAGTATGAATTTAAGAAAACATTTGGGAATTTCTGTATATACTCCAGGCTTAGCTGTATCATTCTCCTGGAGTGTTATCTGCTTAGAAATTGCTTTTTGTTTCTCCTTGTGGTAGTTTGAAAGAAAAATGGCCCCCTGCTGGGGACGGCATATAAGATGCCTGACGTAATTCCAGCAGAGATTGGAGATGAGGGACCCAAGATTGTGGACCATCAACCCTCCAGATCTTCTGCTTAGCATGCCTCTAGAGGGCCACGGCAGAAATGCCTATGTGTCCCGAGGTCATGCTTTGTGGCATGCACATGTCATGTTCTCCTCCACATAATTACTTCTTATAATGCTAGTCTTTTTCTTCTATCTGATTTTCATGTTCTGTGTTCCTACATCAAAGTAATTTCTGTGATACAGGAAAGAAGTGAAGTAAATTTCACGGGAAATTATACAGAGATGATCACCCAGGCTGGGGTCAAGGCAGTTATACAGGCCATGGGAAAGAATCTGGAGCCTGGGGAAGCTTTTCAGGCTTGGATAAACTGTACCAAATGTGTGGTCAATTATAGCACAAGGTATGATGTGTATCAACACACTGGACTCAAATTGCACATGATGAATAATTCAGTTTCTGAGGATATTCCAAAGGCATTGTGTAAAACTTGAGACCCTAAGGGGTATTGGCTGAAGACTGTGGATGGAGTAAACATATAGATGGGATGACAAATGGGAAGTCTGGGAACTTAAAATTGGAAAAAATGGTGGCCTCCACCAAATAAGAGAGATGACAACTTTAAAGCAGATATTTTGATTCCTCCTGAAGGAGTGTGGAGACAATGTGGCAGTGGCTCAGTGATTGCTGCAAGTTTTATTGGGTTCCTAGATTGAAAAGAGCTGCCAGGAAAGGTGAGCTTCCTTACATGGAAGCTCTGAAAACTGGAACAGGTCTTCCTTGAAATTGTTGAGAAAGAAGGACAAAAGTTGCCCACTTGCAAGGGCAGATTTCTTGTCTGAGGTCATTGTGGCCCACAAGGCATGGGGCTTGGTGTTTGCAGGGGGCTAATGAGGAACTTAGGCGGCTGCAGGGGTCTTGAGGTCAGAGCAGGCTGTGTGAGAAGGAAATGACTGTCTGGTACATAAACCACTGTTCTTATTTTTACCTTTTTTTTTTTTTTTTGCAAAATTGCATGTTGCTAGCCTCTGGGTCAAGTGCTCAGAAGATTGTATAATCATTAATAATAAAAATAGATTATACTTGCTTTGGTGTTAAGCCTGGGATAGTTTTTGTGTTTAATCAAAGATGATGAAAAATGTATTCGTGGTTTTCTAAGAATAACCTTTAGAATCATGAGAACATTCTGTATTGGGTGATTTCCCCTTTTTCTTCTGTTTCCACTTGCTCATGAAAATAAAAGACTGAGGTTACCAAGGCAAAAGCAGAAGCTGTAGCAAAAGCTACTTAGCAACTACAAAAGACCGAAGTGACCTGTCTGCTTGCATGAGCACTGTCTCTGAGTCCTTACTATGTCTTCCAGGTATCCCATCCTTTGGACCCCCAAAACTGCTGAGGCTGTTCCCTGGGAGCCCCCAAAGAGAATGCCATTAATAGGAAGTATGGCATTGTTGGAGTAGGTGGGGTTTTGTTGGAGAAAGTGTGTTACCGCGAAGGTGGGGTTTGAGATCTCATATATGCTCAAGCCATACCCATGGTCTCAGACTACTTCCTGATGCCCATGAGTCAAGATGTAAGACTCAGGTCGTTCTCTAGCACCATGTCTGCCTGCATTCTGCCTTGCTTCCCACCATGACAATTATGGACTAAACCCCTGAACTGAAAGTGAGTCACCACAATTCAATGTTTTCCTTTATAAGAGTTGTCATGATCATGGTGTCTCTTCACAGCAATAGAAACCCTAACTAAGACAGAAATTGGAACCAGGGACTGAGGCATTGCTGTGAAAGGACTGACCACGCTTTTGTTTAGAGGAATTTGGACTTTGAGAGTTTGGGTTGGGAAAGCAGTGGAATGCTTTAAGCACTGCTTAATGTGTCATACATTGGTGCTAAGTGATTTGAATTGTGGGTTGGGGGCTGACTCAAGAGGTTTCAGAGAAGAATTTTAGTATGTTGCCTAGAAATGATTCTTGTGATATTTTGATGAAGAATGTGACTATTTTTTGCCCTTGTCTGAAAAGTTTGCCTGAGGCTAAAATGAAGAGTTTTAGATTAATTCACTTGGTAGAGGAAATCTCAAAACAGCCTATTAGAGACTCTGTTGTGTGGTTACCAGTGTTAACTCTAATGAAGGTATGTAATGAAAAGGAGCAAGCTGAGCAAACAAAAGTGTTTGAAAAGAAAAGGATCCCCATAAAGTGGAATGAATCTAAGTCCTGTATTCAAGGTGATAAACAGATTAAGAAATGGAATAAAGGGAGTGGTGACCTCAGGGCAAGATCTAACCCAGATAAGTTTCCAACTTGTGAAAAGGAATGAAAGAAAAACTCAGAGTCAGGTGTTATAGTGTACTGGGACAGCAGAGGCTGGTGGAACTCTGAGTTTCAGGCCAGCATGGTCTACAGAGCAACTTCCAGAAAAGTCAAACTTAGGGAATGAAGGAGATCATTGAAAACAGAAAGCTGGTGAAGATGTGATTGAAAGATCTCTGAGTTCAAGGACAGGCTGGTCTATAGAGTCAGTTTCAGGATAGTGAAGCTCAGGAAGTGAAGTTAATCATCGAAAACAGAAAGTTGGTGAAGATATAATTGAACAAGGGGACCATGTTCCAGCCCCAGCAAGCAACAGTACTTGGCAGCTTTGCCCAAGTGGTTCTGGGTTTAAGGATAGAAGAAAGGGGCTATGGAATTTGCCTCTGTGACTAAGGAAAGCTGCTGAGGTTGGGCATATGTCAGGGGTGTCCCTGAATGGCTGCCTAGAGAGGTCATTGCATGAAACTCTGAAGTTGAAGCCTAGATTACATTGAAGACCCCAAGATATTAGATATTCCAGAGCTGTGGAAAACCTGGCAAGGAGAGCTGCTAACAGGGAGTGGAACCAGCCCAAGGGAAAGAAGTGTGTTGCAGTCAACAAAGCTGAAAGGAGTTGTAGATCTGAAGAGAGCTTTGATAGCAGACATGGAGATGCAGAATTTGGAGTTCTCCTACTTGGTTTTTGGTCTTGATTTGGTTCAGTATTTCCTCACTTTGCTCCCATCTCTGCATTTTGGAATGATAATGTATATGTTGTGCCATGATATGTTGGGAGTATGTAATCTGCTTTTTTATTTCTGTTTTATAGAGGATTACAGTTAAGAGACTGCATGAATCTCAAAAGAGACTGAACTTTAGACTTTTGAACAGGGTTGAAACAGTGATAGACTATCAGGACTTCTGAAATAGGAATAAATGCATTTTGCATTATCATTATCATATTGTTATAAGCTTTGGGGGACCAGGGAGTAGAATGTGGTAGTTTGAAAGAAATTGGCACTGAAAGGGAATGGCACTCTTAGGAGGTGCAGCCTTGTTGTACTAGGTGTGGTCTTATTAGAGAAAGTAAGTCACTGTCACTGTGGAGGCAAACTTTGAGATTTCATATATGTTCAAGCCATATCCATTGTCTTCAGACCACTTCCTATTGCCTGTGCATCAAATTTTAAGACCTCTCAGCTGTTTCTCTAGCACCATGTCTGCCCACATGCTGCCACCATGATAATTGACTAAACCTCTATACTGTGAGTCCTGTAGTTTGTGTTCTCTTTCTCTGTGGCTATCTCTGTCTCTCTGACTCTTTCAGAAAATGAAGAAAAACAAACAAAAATATTCCAATAAGATAAAAAAATAACAAAAAAGTACACAAAAAGCATGGAGTCCATTTTGTGTTAGCTAACTATTCCTGGGCATGGGGCTTGCCCTGGAATGTAGTTGATAAACTCAATGACATTCTATTGAAGAAAACTAATTTTTCCTTTTTCACTAGGTATCAGTTGCAAATAGCTTCTTGGTTAGAAGTGGGATTTTTGTCCACTTCTCCTTCTCTATGCTGGGATTTTGTCTGATTTGAACTTGTATAGATCTTGCCCATGTTGTCACAGTCTCTGCAAGTTCACATGGGCATCAGTTCTCTTGTGTCTGGAAGATGCTACTTCCTTACACTCATCCACCGTCTCTCACTCTTACAATTTTTCCACTTCCTAGTCTGCATAGATCCCTGAATTCAGAAGAGAGCTGTTTGATAAAGATAAATAATTTAGGGCAAAGTACTCCAAATTTTCTCACTTTTTATACATTTTCCAATTGTGCATTTCTGTACTAATAACAATCTACTGCAAGATGAAGCTTTTCTGATGATGGAAGAGTGATATATATAGCAGTATGTGTTTAGGAGTCATTTAATTGTTGTGATCCTTGTTTCTATAGATGTATTTCCAATTTTGTGTATTATATTTTCCATTTATAAGTTGAATAGTGATACTACTCACATATTCCCATCCCAAATAAAGATACAATTATATATTATATATAACTAAAATATAATTATAGTAAAAATATTGATATTTTTATTTTGTTATTAATGATATTAATATTATTAATATTTCTCTTTATATAACTACATATGATATGTAGGTGAAATTAAAAAGAAATACAGAAGTAAAAGCAAAATCACAGACTAAGACAGTCCAAACCCTTGTTTCTCACACATAGATATCGAATGGACAATAGAATATAAACTTTATGAGAAGTCCAGAAATGTTAAGTAGCTTCTTCACCTCTGTATACTATGAAGCCAGGAACATCATTGTTTCTCCCATTTATTATGGCTTCATGTGACAGAACTGAAATCTCAGCTACATGGCTTTTTTTAGGGAAATAAAATACTGTCCTAAATCCAGGAAGATAAACCAGGAAATTGATATCCTCCTCATCTCAAGTGTAACATTCATGAGACCAGGAAGATTCTATATACCTAGTGGTTTTTAAAAGCCAAAAGTTACCAGATGGCATGTTGTTGTTCCAGAGGAATCACATTAAGGCAGACTTAAGTAAATAGAGTTCAGTGACTTCTTTCTTTGTGCGAAAAAGAACATTTTATTTATATTAATAAAATCAAACCTGTGAGCCAGGTATTGGGGTGAAGCTGGAAGATACAGAGATACAGATACAAGCCACAGCTACCTCACCTCGCCGGATCCTCAGCTGGTCTTGTTTCCTCAGACTGGAGGCCTCTGAGTCTTCATCCAGAATGGGTCTCAGCTCAAAAGCCTGAAGCTTAGCCAGCTAAAAGCTTAACCAGCCAAATGCTTAATCAGGCCAAATGCTTCTAGTTCTGGTCTTCACACCTTATATATCTTTCTGTTTTTGCCATCACTCCCTGGGATTAAAAGAACTAAAAGAACTGGGTTTAGTGTGTGCTTGTCCTGGTGAACCTTCAGTGTAGAAGACAGACACCAGAGGAAGTTAGAGATCACAGGTGTAAGAAGAAAAGTAAAAAGCAAATGCTTCAGAACAGGAATCAATGTGCATATATGTGGAGATGAATCATTCACAGGAAAGTTTAGAGAGCAAATTTGTGAAGGATTTTATTTTATACAGTGAGTATCTAAAGATTTCTAGGAGGTGTTTTTTTAAAGACAAGAGGATATCACTCCAAAGAGACAGGAAGCAACAGGAATAAATAGCTCATCAAGAAAGAAAAAAAATTACCTAGAGAAACTGAGTCTAAGAGACTTATTACATTATTATATCTTCCATTTATCTAATCCCTCCCCCCCCATTGGATGTTTTATTTGAGTGTCTGGTTGGGGCTTTGTCTTCCCTATTATTTGGCAATACAAATATCATCATCATCTTTCATCATTATCTTGTTTGACAGTATTATGATCAAGCATTGTGCATGCCTATCCCAATCACTAGTTCAACTAAATCAAGTAAAAAGATTGCAACAAATTCAAATTAACATTGGATATTTAAACAAATAATTAACATGTCATATGAACAAAATAAACTATAAACCAAAATAAAATATAAAAAATAATCTAACAAATCTCTCAAGATGTATTATGTGCTAAGTGAACTGAGAAGTCCATAAAGAATATAAATAGCCTTTGCTTTACATCTAGTATCCACTTATGAGTACTGTAGATGTAACAGTCTTATTAAATAAGAAACACAGAGCCAAATGCAGAGTTAAAAGCCCAAGAGGTCAGAGCAGTAGCTAAGAGCTGATACTAAAAAAAAAAACCTTTCTTACCCTTCGCTGCCTCTATCGTCCTTCCCCTCTGAAAGAGGCCTACTTCCTGTGTGTCTGTCTTTTTATTGACTTTCTGTTCTGCCTTCTCATTGGTTGTAAACCCAACCACATGACCTCCTCATCACTGCCTGTCTATACAGACCTCCAGGTCTTCTATGGTTGGTATTGAGATTAAAGGCGTGTGTCTCCATGCTAGCTGTATCCTTGGACACACAGAAATCTGCCTGTCATGTGATAGGGATTAAAGGTATGCACCACCACCGCCCAGCTTCTGCTATGGCTTGCTATTAGCTCTGACACTCAGGCAGCTTTATTTATTAACATACAATTAAAATCACATTTCAGTACAAATAAAATATTATCATATTCCCCCTTTTCTATTTTAATAAAAATTAAAAAGGAAAAAAGTTATAACTAATATAAGAAAAACTACATACAAAAGTACAATAACTATATACCATATATACAAGCAATAAATACCTAAACACTGTCTAGTCCATTTGAATTTGACAAATTCAGAGAAAATAATTCCATTATCTATCCTATTTTGGTAAGTCCAAAATGTACCTGATTCATTTTCTATCCTAACATATTACTAACAGAACTATCTTATAACGTCTTTCAAATTTATACACTTACACCTCTTAAGTGAGTTTCTTTTCTGAAATTCTTAACAAGGAAAACTATAACTATAACTATCTAATCTTCAACTATATCTACCTAATCTTCAACTTCCTCAGAGACCCAAGAAGGAAATGATATTACCTGAGAAATGGGAGAAAGACACAAGCAACTTTCAAGAGTCTTGTGAGAGTAGGCAGAGTCAGCTGGCAGCCTGAACAGCCATCCAAAGTTCCTTTGTAAAGTTGGGGCACCTTTCTTCATCCCACAGGCCTAGAGTCTCTCAGTCACTTCTCTCTGTGTCCAGTAGAATGTCAGGCAGTTTCCTCTGTGAAGCAGGAACCTGAAGGCCCATTTTGCCAAGCAAAGTTCAGTGGTCACCTTCCTATGGGTCCTGCATGTCCAGTCAATATATTTTTTCAAGCAGTCCAGGCAAGTACAGTTTCTTGCCCAAATGGCTATTTTTGTCAAGAAGAAGATAAACTCCATACGGAGTGTCTTTGATGCCCAATAATGTGTAGCCCAGGCTGGCCTGGAACTTGTGATCCTCCTGCCTCCACCTCCTTCAGTAAATCCTACTGGCGTGCGCCACCACAACCAGCCAGGCAGTGGTGGTGCACACCTTTAATCTCAGCACTTGGGAGGCAGAGACAGGCGGATCTCTGTGAGTTCGAGGCCAGCCTGGTCTACAGAGCGCGATCCAGGACAGGTACCAAAACTACACAGAGAAACCCTTGAAAAACAAAAAAAAATAAAAAGAAAGAAAGAAAGAAAGAAAGAAAGAAAGAGAGAGAGAGAGAGAGAGAGAGAGAGAGAGAGAGAGAGAGAAAAAAAGAAAGAAAGAAAGAAAGAAAGAAAGAAAGAAAGAAAGAAAGAAAAAGAAAGTGTGCTGTGGATATTGCTCTGTATAAATAAAATGCTGATTGGCCAGTAGCCAAGCAGGAAGTATAGGCAGGCAAGGAGAGAGAATTCTGGGAAGTGGAAGGCTGAGGCAGAGAGATGCTGCCAGCCGCTGCCATGAAAATCGAGATGTAATACAAGTCTCTGTGTGTTTACTTGGTTGGGTCTGAGCAGCTGCGGAACTGGCAGGTGAGAGAGATTTGTCCCAACCGTGGGCCAAGCAGGACCAGAAAAACTTTAGCTACAGAGTACATTCTATGTTTGTCCTTCTGAGTCTGGGTTACCTCACTCAGGATGATATTTTCTAGTTCCATCCATTTGCCTGCAAATTTCATGATGCCATTGATTTTTTTTTACTGCTGAGTAATAATCTACTGTGTATATATATATATATATATATATATATATATATATATATATATATATACCATATTTCTTTATCCATTCTTTGGTTGAGGGGCATCTAGGTTGTTTCCAAGTTCTGACTATTATGAATAATGCTACTATGAACATAGTTAAGCATGTGTCCTTGTGGTATGATTGAGCATTCCTTGGGTATATGCCCAAAAGTGGTATAGCTGAGTCTTGAGGAAGATTGATTCCCAATTTTCTGAGAAACCACCATACTGATCTCCAAGTGGCTATATAAGTTTGCACTCCCACCAAAAATGACTACAATCCACAGCTCCAGAGAAGCTAGCTAACAAGGAGGACCCAAAGAGGGACGCATGGATCACCATGGGAAGGGGAAATAGATGAGATCTCCATGAGTAAACTAGGGATGGGGGTGGGTAATGGAGGGTAGGGCATGAGGGATGAGAACATAAGGGAACGGGATGGTTGAGCTGTAACAGGGATGGGGTGGGAGAAAAATGAAAGAGATGCCATGATAGAGGGAGACATCATGGGGATAGGGAGAAACCAGGTGCTAGGGAAATTCCCAGGAATCCCCAAAGATGACCTCAGCTTAGACTACTAGCAATAGTGGAGAGGGTGCATGAACTGGCTTACCCCAGTAATCAGATCGATGAATACCATAACTGTCATCATAGAGCCTTTCTCTAGTAACTGATGGAAGCAGATGCAGAGATCCACAGCCAAATACTAGACCGAGCTCCAGGAGTCCAGTTGAAGAGAGAGAAGAGGGATTCTATGAGCAAGGGCATCAAGATTATGATGGGGAAACCTATAGAGACAACCAAACCAAACTAGTGGGGGAACTCAGGAAATTTAGACCAACAGCTGTGGAGTCTTCATGGGACTGTACTAGGCCTTCTGCATAGCGAGACAGTTGTGTAGCTTGATCTGCTTAAGGGGCCCCCTGGCATTAGGACATATTGCCCTGGCTGTTATTGTGCTCTTATAGTGTTGTGTAAGTGTCTGGTTTGGGGTGACTATAGGACTAGGTGACAATTTCTGAGTTTGTCTTTGCTGGATGGGTGTTTTGTTCCTTGGTTTCTGTTTCCTATCAAGGTCTTCTGGTCTGATGGCCTGGTGTTCTGCCAGCTGGAATGGTCTCTGGTCCAGCAGGGAGTCTCCCTGAGTTATAGGCTGGGACATAGCTATGGGGATGGGGGAGGAGGATAATGTTGGGGGCAGAGTAACAGGAGACTAGAGGGGGTTTGCAGGCAGGAAGCCTATCTGGAGTTCTGGTGGCCAGTGTAGTCTGGTCTAGCAGGGAGTCTCTACCAGATTTGGGGCCTGGACTTCTAGCAGCTGGCATGGCCTCTGGTCCAGCAGTGAGTCTCCTCCTGAGTTCGCCTACCTGTTCTTTTGGCTGGCATGGCCTGTATCTGAGCAGAGGATGTCAGCTTGAGTTGAGAGCGGCATAGCAGCAGGAGCAAGTGGTGGGGAGGGAGGAGGTAGCAGTGGATTGGGTCTTTGGGAACCAAACCTAGAGAGAAGGAGAGAGAGTTCTGTGGTCTGGTGGGCATCTCAAATTTATTTCTAACAGTATGTAATTTGTTTTATTTTATTTTATTTTTTTTTATTTTAGAGGCAGTTATAGGTAAGGGGTTGCCTTAAGCCTGAAAGGCAAGTTTGGACTTGGAACTTTTTTTTTCCCTTTTTTTTTTTTTTATTAAGATACTTTCCCTCATTCCACACACCAACCACAGATTCGCCCATCCTCCCTCCTTGCACTTCCCTGATGCAGGGAGGTGGGGCTTTGACCTGCCTCAACTGAATGTATAGGCTCTGCTGACTCCCCATGGGAGGCTTTGCCTTGGAGGAGGTGGGAATGGGGGGTGGGTTGGGGAGGAGGGTCAAGAAATTTTTTATAACATGGAACTGAAAGAAGTTCAAATTAAGATGCATTATAATAAAATAGTCAAGTTAAAGGTAGAAGGAATTTTGCAGGCGAATAAGAGAAGTGATTTCCCATACAGGGAGTTCTATGATACAGTCAGGGAATTTCTCAACAAATCTTTTAGGATAGAAGAAAAGGAGACTTAACACTTGTAGAAATGAAGGACAAAAAATGCCCATGAGTAATATTGTCTTCTAGAAGACAGTTAAAATGAAGAAAAGGTCAAAAATTTACCAATCAACAAAAGTCAAAGACAATATTAACCATTAAAAAAAAACAAATCTTTCAAGTTAAAAGGGAAAGGTATTAAACAACATGACAGAAGCATAGAAAATATTAAACAGCATATGATGGAGGCAAATGAAACTACAAAACTTACATTTAAAGATAGATGTATAAATAAGTACAAGATGTGTTAATACTGGAAAACAAGAAAATAAATCACAATTACTTCTGATATAGATAAAATACAAAAGAACAAGAACAATAATTATAAAATATAAAATTTGAAAATATCAAAAAGTTTGTTTTGTATGCAAATTAAGTTTTCAGTTATGAATCAATTAACATTTACTTTTTTCTTATTTTTTGTTATTATAATATAATTACAACATTTCTTCCTTCCCTTTCCCCTCTCCAAACCCACTGCCCCCTTCTTCAAATTCATGGCCTCTTTTTTTTCCATTAATTGTTAGTTTTGGGATATATCAATAACTGCAGACTCATAATTGGGAATGTGACAACTTCTAGTTAGAGTTTATTGCTGTGAGTATATATCATGGCCACTTCAACTCTTGTAAAGGAAAACATTTAACTGGGGCTGGCTTTCAGTTTCCAAGGTTTAGTCCATTATCATTAATGGTGAGAAACATGGTGGAATGCAGACAGACATGGTGCTGGAGAAGGAGCTGAGAATTCTACATTGTGGTTATCAGGAAGCAGGGAATGAGCTGACTTGAGCTTCTGAGACCTCAACACCCTCCCCTACAGTGACACACTTCCTCCAGCAAGGCTGAACATAATTCAGCAAGCCCACACCTCCTAAAAGTTCTACTCTCTACAGTCCAAGCATTCAAACCCATGAGTCTATGGGGGCCATTCCTATTCAAATCACCACAGATGGAAAATATAAAAATCACAAAAGTTGAAGAGAAAAAGCAGACGTACTCATAGAACCCAAGTTCATGACTTCTTTTGTTGGTAAAGCTGGGGATCATGCTTAGATCCCTGCAAATATTAGGCAGGTGCACTGCTCCCTGAAAGGTGGAATGGCAGTTGTCATTCATTGCATACAGTTTCATTTAAAGAAAATGAAAAAGGCATAGACATCTGCTATATAGTAATGTGGTGATACAATTCTCTACTGTGCATGCATGCTTAAAAATAGATCTTACTTTATGTATGTATCAGAGAAAAATGAAAATGAAATAAAAAATGAAACTAGTAATAAAAACAGTAATGTGTCCATGACTCCTTGTGCACTGACCTGAGTTAATATAAACATTTTACAGTACTAAAGCACCAGCTCTTGCTCTGAAAAAGAGATTTTAGACATTTCCTCACAAATCTCCCTGACAGTATTCTCTTTAGTTTGCTGACACTTCAGTAAAGAGAGATTTTTTAAAAGTCCTTAAAATAGCAGGTGGGCTGAAACACAATTTAAACTGAAACTCCCATAATAGTAAAAAATATTAAGGACCACAATTTTACCAAAAAAAATGTGTATTTCTACATATCCTAAGAAGGTGTAAACTCAAGGGGCTCTTCATGCCCCATTAGTGTCATCAGTTACCTTTCTTTCCTGTTTAAATGGCTGGGAAAATCAGACCTTCACTCTAGAACAGAGCTATTATGTAAATAAAAATCAATAGTAAACTACTACAATCTACTTACAGGGAATTCTATGTGATATGATTTTGCTCATAAGACAAATACAATATTAGAATTTTTACCATCAATTATTAATTTTGAGTTTAGCTATCATACAATTCATCTCATTATAGTAGCAGGTTTTGTATTATAACTGTGAGGTAGGTGTTAATAAGATTACTAAAACAAAGAATACTGAAAATGATTTAAAGACTAAAATAATATAAGGAAGCGAACAAAATTAAGGTGATATAGTAGAAAGAAAGGAGCAAGAATCTTTAAAGGTACACAGGTTTTCAACACATACCTCAGAATATGCTTAGATTCCCTTTCAGAAACAATGTGGTACAAATCCTTGGTATGCAGTACGTAATGTTTCCATTTGGTACCCCTGTGCCCTTAGATAATTCAACTAATCTTCATTATCTTCAGTTCCTGCAGTCACAAAATAGGGATAAACTATCAGCTTGCTGTGAGCATTAGGAGTTATTTGGTGCATTTGCACACCTGGTATTATATATTATGGCATGTACATAACTGAAAGTATATAATGATTTAAAAAGTAACAGGAGATATGATTGGTATGATATAATATGAATAATCTGACCATTAACAGATGTTATTAACTACATTTCCCATACAACTCCCAAATCTTTGTTGAGAATTCACAAGGTATGAAAATCTGAACAAAAGTTTGTCATCATTATAGGCTCTCCTATTAATTCAGTCTTAGTTTGTTCCCATTCACTTTATGTGTGAATAATACCACCTTATTCTTCAACTTTGCAAGCTGGCTTCATTGAATATACAGAATAGGAAAAAAATCTGTGAAATCTTAATGTGCTGTCACTGTAATTGCCCACTTTAAAAGGAAATATAACAAAAAATTAATATAAGATTAATTATATTAAAAATTCTTAATTTTACATGAAAGGAAATTAGAAAAAATTGGTATACATTTATGTTTACTTTAGAAAATATTTGGAGTCCATCTATCAGTCACTGTGTTGAGTTCAGGAAATCAAAATAAAGAAGTACAGCTACTTATATTTGATTTAATGAAATATTTTAAACTCCTATGTTATAACAGGTATAGCTCCAGGTGATAATAAGTTAAGAGACAACAAGACTAATAACATTTATGATCATAAAGAGGTAACACTCTGCAGCATAAAGCAGCATATGGGCAAGTCAATGAGATTATTTTAAGGCATCATAATGAAATAGGGAAGAAACAAAGGGATTTTTTTAATTAACTTTTATTGATTCTTTGTGGATTTCACATCATACATACCAATCCCACTTATCTCCCTGTCCCAATGTGACCATCCCCCCTCCCCCCAAAACAAAACAAAATTTAAAAGAAAAACCCAAAAACCAAACAAACAAACAACAAAAAAAAATGCAAAGAAACACATTCTGGAAGCTGCGGTGTGACAGTGAGTCCCACAGTTTACCCATTAGTCCATCCATTTTTTTTAAATAGTCTGATTGTTCTTTATTTTATATCTAGAGTCCACTTATGAGTGAGTACATACCATGATTGTCTTTCTGGGATTGGGTTACCTCACTCAGGATGATATTTTCTTGATTAAGACATTCAATTAAATACTTCTCTGGGTGGAAATAGCTCAGAGCCTGAAGAATCATGAAGGAAGGTTGTAATTGGAAGTTTCTCTCCCACCTGTCAGTTCCTGATTAATAACTCAGAGGCTTATATTAATTATAAATGTTTGGCCGATGGCTCAGGCTTATTACTAGCTAGCTCTTTACATTTAAATTAACCTATTTTTATTAATCTAAGTGTTTCCCCATGGCTATGGTGTTTCTGGTCTGCTGGCATGTTGTTCTTTTGGCGCCTGGATGATGTCTCCCAGAATCTGCCCTACTTCTCCTGTATTTCTGCTTGGATTTCGCACCTGATTCTATCCTGCCTTGTCATAGGTCAAAGAAACTTTATCAACCAATGAGAGCAACACATATTCACAGAACACAAAAGGACATCCTATATCATTTCTTCTTTTCCGTATAATCAAAAAAAGAAAGTTTTAACTTTAACATAGTAAAATTGCTTATAATAAAAGTCATCAAGCAAGAATTACAGTTACAATATTTAGTCTATTTGTATTGGGCAAAATTAAAGAAAATACTCTATCATTTATACTCTTTGTGAGTCTGAAGTTTCATATCTAATTTATCTTTTATCATAACTAGGGAAAACTATAATTATAGCTCTCTAGTCTTCAACTCTATCAAAGACTCCAGGAAGATATATTAACTGAGTAAACAGGAAATGCATTGCAAGCAACTTCTAAAAGTTCAGAAATGACAGAGACATCTGGCTGCCTGGACAGTCACCCAAAGTTCCTCTGCAACACTGGGGCATCCATCTTCATCCTATAGGCCTGGAGTATCTGGCAACCTTTTCACTGAAGCAGGAAATTTGAATGACTGTCATTCCTATTTACAAAGTTCATCAGTCACTTTCTTCTGTATCATGTAGAATGTCTGGCAGTTTGTTCTGTAAGGCAGGAACCTGGAGGACCATCCCACCTTGTTCTGGCAGAATTTGGCAGTCAATTGCCTGTGGGTCCCACATGTTCAGTTTATACAGCATATAGTTAAGCAGTCCAAACAAGATCAGTTTCTTGCCCAAATGGCTAGCCTTGTCACATTGAAAGCAAACTCCATATGGAGTTTCTTTGATGCCCATCATTCTCTTTGAAGTAATTGGTGCTTCCAGGAGCAGACATATCTCACTGTTGAGGAAAGTCTAAGTTCTTAAAACATTTTAAATGACATATTCTGTAGATCTTTAAAGTGTTTGAAGATTGTCTATCTATCTGAAATATATCTCTGTATGACCTTGAAATTATACATAACATGACTGTAAGCTTGCTATTATAGATGACTAACTCTTTATATTGCTTAACACATATATTACATTTTAAATGCATTGCATAAACACAATACCCTAAGCAAGAATAGAAATATAATGCAGTATAACAAAATGAACTTTAAATTTGTATCAATACACTAAAATCCATACCAATGTAAAATATTTTGAAATTAACAATTGTCTTTTTGATTAAAGTAGATTTATTAATCTACCTTTTTTCATCATAATAATCTACCTGTTTTGTATCATTTCTATATCACATCACCCATTCTTCTTTAGAAATAGATTGACTATGAGCAATAAAAATTTATAACCAACCCTGCTTAAATGAAAACAAATGTTCATAAACAATATTTTGGGAATTTGGGCATAGCTCCTTAGGCTACTTTCTGCTGGTTGGGGACACTGGTACTCTTTTATTTTATTTTATTTTATTTTACAATGTAATTCAACTTTACATATCAGCCATAGATTCCCCTGTTCTCCCCCTCC
>CABHPP010138494.1:0-19190 GCA_902168425.1 Peromyscus attwateri | reverse complement strand
CCCCGCCCACCCCCCATTTCCATCTCCTCCAGGGCAAAGACTCCCCCGAGGATTGAGATCAACCTGGTGGACTCAGTCCAGGCAGGTCCAGTCCCCTCCTCCCAGGCAGAGCCAAGCGTCTCTGCTAAGCCCCAGGTTTCAAACAGCCAATTCATGCACTGAGCACAGGACCCGGTCCAACTGCCTGGATGCCTCCCAAACAGATCAAGCTAATCAACTGTCTCACCCATCCAGAGGGCCTGATCCAGTTAGGGGCCCCTCACCATTGGTTCACAGTTCATGTGTTTCCATTCGTTTGGCCACTTGTCCCTGTATTCCATCCATTCCTGGTCCCAACAACTCTTGATCACATAAACCCTCCTCCTTCTCGCCAATTGGACTCCCAGAGCTCCACCTGGGGCCTGACCGTGGATATCTGCATCCAGTTCCCTCAGTCACTGGATGGGGTTTCTAGCACGACAATTAGGGTGTTTGGCCATCCTATCACCAGGGTAGGTCAGTTCGGGCTATTTCTTGACTATTACCAGCCAGTCTATTGTGGGGGCATCTTTGTGGATTTCCGTGGGCCTCTCTAGCACTTTGCTTCTTCCTATTCTCATGTGGTCTTCATTTACCATGAACATTCCTTATGTTCCCTCTCTGTTCTTGATCCAGTTGGGATCTCCCACTCCCCCAAGTTCTCTTTCCCTCGCCCCTCACCCCTCATTACCCCCACTCATGTCCAGACTGTTCATGTAGATCTCATCCATTTCTCCGTCATTGGGCGATCCCCGTGTCCCTTTGGGGTCCTGTTTTCCAGGTAGCCTCCCTGGTGTTGTGAGTAGCTGTCCAGTCATCCTTGTTCCACAACTAGTATTCTCCTATGAGTGGGTACATACCATGTTTGTCTTTCTGAGTCTGGGTTACCTCACTCAGGAGGATTTTTTCTAGATTCATTCATTTGCCTGCAAACCTCATGATGTCATTGTTTTTCTCTGCTGAGTAGTATTCCATTGTATATATGTACCACAGTTTGTTTATCCATTCTTCGGTTGAAGGACATCTAGGTTGTTTCCAGGTTCTGGCTATTACAAGTAATGCTGATATGAACATAGCTGAGCAAGTGCCCTTGTGGTATGATTGAGCATTCCTTGGGTATATGGCCAAGAGTAGTATAGCTAGATCTTGGGGATGATTGATTCCCAATTTTCTAAGAAAGGACCATATTGATTTCCACAGTGGCTGTACCAGCTTGCATTCCCACCAGCAGTGGAGGAGAGTTCCCCTAGCTCCACATCCTTTCCAGCACAAGGTGTCCTCAGTGTTTTTGATCTTAGCCAATTTGACTGGCGTAAGGTGGTATCTCAGAGTTGTTTTGATTTGCATTTCCTTAATGATTAGGGATCTTGAACAATTCCTTAAATGTCTTTCAGCCATTTGTGTTTCCTCTGCTGAGAATTCTCTGTTTAGTTCTATAGCCCATTTCTTAATTGGACTGTTGGGAATTTTGATGTTTAATTTCTTGAGTTCGCTATATATTCTGGATATCAGTCCTCTATCAGATGTGGGGTTGGTGAAGATCTTTTCCCATTCTGTGGGCTGTCGCTTTACCTTGTTGACCGTATCCTTTGCTCTACAAAAGCTTTTCAGTTTCAAGAGGTCCCATTGATTGATTGTTTGTCTCAGTGTCTGAGCTACTGGTGTTATACCTAGGAAGCGATCTCCTATGCCAATGCGTTCAAGACTACTTCCTACTTTCTCTTCTAGCAGATTCAGAGTAGCTGGATTTATGTTGAGGTCTTTGATCCACTTGCACTTAAGTTTTGTGCATGGTGATAGATATGGATCTATTTGCAGCCTTCTACACGTTGATATCCAGTTATGCCAGCACCATTTGTTGAAGATGCTTTCTTTTTTCCATTGTATGCTTTTGGCTTCTTTGTCAAAAGGGGACACTGGTACTCTTATGGGAACCCTAAGAAAATTTAGAATTATGATCAAATCCTGACTGGACTATTTTGTACAGCTGGTCCATCTCAGCCAGCAGCTTTGAAAGCTGTTTTTGATGTTGGATCATCTGGTCCATGTGTACTGACATCTAGTCCCCTTTTACTAAAAATATAAATTTTAAAGGTAACATATATATCTAGATTAATAAAAATATAAACTGTGCCTTATGCACAAGCCAGTTAAAGATAATTTTTTGTTTTATGCCTGAGCAGGTAAAATATATGACACATGTCTTGTAGTTACTTTAGGTTTATTTAGCCATGTCTGTAGTCAGGATTTCAGGGGGTCTTGGTTAAATCTTATCATCTTTAACTTTGAATGAATCCATAGCCTCTCATTTCCTGTGGAAACAAAAACATAACCTCTCCCCAAGTGGCATGACTTAAATTTTGGAGTCAAGATATTTTTAAAATGTGTAGATTGGTTTAATCCAGCAGGTTTTATAATCAAATATTCTCTATGAATGCTTATGTCTCAGTTTTTTGTGGTTAGAGTACATTTTTCAAGTATTCATTATATAGGATTATAGGGAGAACATTCGTGGATTTATCATGAGAATTATATGACATGAGCAAATAAAAAATGATTGATACCTTTTGTGATATGAGAAAGACTGAGAACAAAACATTGTAAATGTGATCTCTAAATTTCTGTTATTTTGCTTCTATATTTTCTCTAAAAATTGTATTTCATTTTTATTATATCAATTCTCATTAAGATCCTTACAAATCTATTTGAAATTAGAACTATTAAAAATTAAAGTTGAGACCTTTACTGTTCTCCCACAAAGAGCAAGATCCAGGAAAGGCACAAAGCTACACAGAAAAACCCTGTCTCGAAAAAACAAAACAACAACAACAAAAACCAAAACACTGAACCCCATAATACAAAATATTTATTGCTGTTATAGACTTTTGTTTGTAAATTCACTTCAGTACATAGGTACACTTCTTTTCCATTTTATATTCCAAAGCTTCCATGTGAGACAATTTGTCTTTTCTTTCTTTGTTTATTTATTGGAACATTTTTAAAGGATTTTAATGGTAGTCAGAAGCAGAGTTGTTTGGTAGAACATGAAGAAATGGGGATATAAGTGCCATCAGGTCATTTCCCAGGAGGAAAATTAAAAAAAAAAAGGAACAGAGGCTGTGAGTCCTGGTTTACAGATTCACTGATCTGAAACTGGTCATTGAGGCCCCCTTTCAGGGAAAGTATAATTTCCCAGTTGGGTATCTTGTATTTTTTGACAAAATAAAATGTAATATGATAAAGTAAAAACTACCATATGGAAGTTGGACAAGGCAATTCAACAGATGGGAAAGAGTCCCTAAAGAAGACACAAGAGGCAGAGACCCACTCATTCTCACACTCAGGAGCCCCATAAAAATATTAAGCTAAAGGATATAATATATAAGCAGAGGACCTGGTGCAGAACCTATAGGCCCTGTGCTTGCTGATTCAGTCTTTGTGAGCTCATATATACCTTGCTTAGTTGAATCAGATGACTTTGTTCTCCTGGTGTACCCCATCTGCTCCGGCTCTTATACCCTTTCTTCCTCCTCCGTGGGATTCCCTGAGCTCTGAGGGGAGAAATATAAATGATATGTCTCTTTTAGATCCTCTCTCTCTGCATAATGTCTGGCTATGAGTTTCTGCTTCTGTTCCCATCTACTGCCAGAGGAGGCTTTTCTGAAATTACTGACTGAGGCACTGATCATACTTATACTTCTGGGTTTCAGTTACCTCACTCAGGATAATTTTTTCTAGTTCCATCTATTTGCCTAAAAATTTCATGATGCAATATTTTTAACAGCTAAGTAATATTCCATTATGTAAATTTGCCACATTTTCTTTATCCATAAATCTGTTGAGGGATATCTAGGTTGTTTCTAGTTTCTGGCCAGTATGAATAAATCCACAATAAATATGTTTGAACAAGTCTTCTTGGGGTAGAATGTAGTATACTTTGGTTATACAGCCAAGAGTGATACAGCTGAATTCTGAGGTAGATCAATTCCAATTCCCAACTTTCTGAGGAAGCGCCATATTGATTTTCATAGTGACTACAAAAGGTTGCACTCCCACAACCAATGGTTGAGTATATACCTCATGTCACCTCCTCACCAGCATAAGCTTTCACTTTTGTTATTGATCCTAGCCATTCTGACAGGTAAAAGATAGAATCTCAAATTAGTTTTAATTTTCACTTCCCTAATGGCTAAGGATGTTGAACATTTCTTTAAGTGTTTGCCATTTGTATATAGGAGGAATTGTCATTTTGTATATAGGAGGGCTACTAATTTTTTTAGTTAATCTTGTATCCAGCTACTTTGCTGAAAGTGTTTATAAGGTATAAGAAATCCTCAGTGAAATTTTTATGTTCATTTATATATACTACCATATCATCTACAAATGACAATACTTTGACTTTTTCCTTTCCAAATTTTATCTACTTGATCTCCTTTAGTTGTTTTATTGCTCTAAGACTTCAAGTATAATGTTTGATAGATATGGAGAGAGTGGAAAATCTTGTCTTGCTCCTGATTTTAATGGAATTCCTTTGAGTTTCTTTAAATTCTAATTTGATTCTGGCTATAGGATGACTGTAAACTGAATTTATTATGTTTATGTACATTCTTTGTATCCCTAATATCTCCAGAACTTTTATCATAAAGGAGTGTTAGATTTTGTTAAGGATTTTTTTTTTGGCATCTAATGAGAAAATTATGTGGTTTTCATCTTTCAATTGGGTTTGTATGGTGGATTAGATTTATTGATTTTTGTATATTGAGGCATCCCTGTACCTCTGGGATGAAGTCAACTTGTTCATGGTAGATGATAATTTTGATGTTTTTGGATTCGGTTTATTGAGTATTTTTGCATCTATGTTCACAATGGAAATTGGTTTGCAATTACATTTCTCTGTTGGTCATTAGGTACTTTGGGTATTATGGTAACCCTGGCATCATAAAATGAATTGGGCAATGTCCCTTCTGTTTGTAGTTTGTGAAATAATTTGAGGAGGATTGACATTAACTATTCTTTTACTGTCCCGTGGAATTCTATGCTAAAATCATCTGGCCCTGAAATTATTTTTTTGGGGGGTTGGGAGACTTTTAGTGATTACTCACATTGCACTAGAGGTTATAGTTCATATGTTATTGATTTAACTTTAGTAAATGATACGTATGGAGGAATTATCTATTTCTTTTAGATTTCCAATTTGATGGAAAATGGGTTTGTATAAAGTATGCCCATATGATTCTCTGAATTTCTTTTGTGTATGTTGTTATGTCCATCTTTTTGTTTCTGATTTTGTTAATTTGATATTCTTTGTCTGCCTGTTGGGCTGTATTTGTGGAGAGATGATGTTTAAATTTGGCTTTATCATGGAATATCTTCTTTTCTCGGTTTATGGTGACTGAAAGGTTTTCTGGATATAGTAGTCTGTACTGCCATCTGTGGTCTCTAAGAGTCTCCAGTATATCCGTTTGGGCTCTTCTGGATTTTATTCTCCTTTGAGAAGCCAGAGAAAATTCTAATAAGTCTGCCTTTATATTTTAATTGGTCTTTTTTCCTTTGAAGCTTTTAATATTTTTTCTTTGTTCTGTAAACTTAGTGTTTATATTATTATGTACTGAAAGGGCTATTTTTTAGTGGTCCAATCTATTTGGTATTCTGTGTGCTCCTTGTACCTCTATAAACAGCTTCTTTATATTAGAGAATTTTTCTTATAAATTTTGTTGAATATAATTTCTGGGCTTTTGAGCTGACTTTCTTCTCCTTTCTCTACTCCTATTATTCTTTCATTTGATCTTTTCATGGTGTCCTGGATTTCCTGGCTTTTTTTTTTTTTTTTTTTTTTTTGCCAGGAGTATTTTTAGATTTAACATTTTCTTTTACCCACATGTCCAGTTCTTCTATGGTATGTGCAACACTTGGTGTGTACTTTTCCATCTCTTGTACTGTGTTGGTGTAGCTTGCCTCTATAGTTCCTGTTTAAATTCCTTAATTATTTATTTTTATTTACAAAATGCACTCTGTTTCTTGGTGGAGATTTTGTTGTTGTTGTTTTTGGTTTGGGTTTTTGGTTTTTGGAGCCAGGGATACTCTGTGTAACCTTGACTGTCCTTGAACTAGACCAGACAGGCCTCAGACTCACAAAGATCTGCCTACCTCTACCTCCTGAGTGCTGGGAGCAAAGAAGTACACCACCACTGCCCAGCTAATTTGTTCTTACTTTATTAATTCTATTTCTATTTTCTGTCTGCAAACAGTTTTATTCCTTTCTTCCACTGTTTTTTTTTGTGCCTTCTTAGATTTTTTTATTTTTATTTTTATTTTATTTTGTAATTTAATTTAATTTTACATATCATCCACGGATTCCATTGTTCTCACCTCTCCCGCCCCGCCCCCCACCTTCCCCCAGAACACCACCCATTCCCATCTCTTCCAGGGCAAAGACTCCCCTGAGGATTGAGTTCAGCCTGGTAGATTCAGTCCAGGCAGGTCCAGTCCCCTCCTCCCAGGCTGAGCCAAGTGTCCCTGCATAAGCCCTCGGTTCCAAACAGCCAACTCATGCACTGAGGACAGGTCCAGGTCCCACTGCCTGGATGCCTCCCAAACATATCAAGCTAATCAACTGTCTCACATATCCAGAGGGCCTGATCCAGTTGGGGGCTCCTCAGCTATTGGTTCATAGTTCATGTGTTTCCATTCGTTTGGCTATTTGTCCCTGTGTTTTTTCCAACCTTGGTGTCAAAAATTCTCGCTCATACAAACCCTCCTCTTTCTCACCAATTGGATTCCTGGAGCCCCACCTGGGGCCTGGCCATGGATCTCTGCATCCGGTTCCCTCAGTCATTGGATGAGGTTTCTAGCATGACAATTAGGGTGTTTGGCCATCCTATCACCACAGTAGGTCAGTTCAGGCTGTCTCTTGACCATTGGCAGTAGTCTATTGTGGAGGTATCTTTGTGGATTTCTGTGGAAATCTCTAGTACTTTGCATCTTCCTATTCCCCTGGGGTCTTCATTTATCATGGTACCTCTTTCCTTGTTCTCCCCCTCTGTTCTTGATCCAGCTGGGATCTCCTGCTCCCCTAAGCTCTCTTTCCTTCAATTCTTGCCCTTCATTACCCCCACTCATGTTGAGGTTGTTCATGTAGATCTCATCCATTTCTCTGTCATTGGGTGATCCCTGTGTCTTTCTTGGGGTCCTGTTTTCTAGGTAGCCTCCCTGGAGTTGGGAGTAGCAGTCTAGTCATCTTGTTTTACATCTAGTATCCTCATATGAGTGAGTACATACCATGTTTGTCTTTCTGAGTCTGGATTACCTCACTCAGGAGGATTTTTTCTAGATCCATCCATTTACCTGCAAACCTCATGATGTCATTGTTTTTCTCTGCTGAGTAGTATTCCATTGTGTATATGTACCACAATTTATTTATCCATTCTTCAGTTGAAGGACATCTAGGTTGTTTCCAGGTTCTGGCTATTACAAACAATGCTGCTATGAACATAGCTGAGCAAGTGCCCTTGTGGTATGATTGAGCGTTCCTTGAGTATATGCCCAAGAGTGGTATAGCTGGGTCTTGGGAGAGATGGATTCCGAATTTTCTAAGAAAGCACCATATTGATTCCCAAAGTGGTTGTACAATCTTGCATTCCGACCAGAAGAGTTCCCCTAGCTCCACATCCTCTCCAGCATAAGCTGTCTTCAGTGTTTTTGATCTTAGCCATTCTGACAGATATAAGGTGGTATCTCAGAGTTGTTTTGATTTGCATTTCCCTGATGATTAGGGATGTTGAGCAATTCCTTAAATGTCTTTCAGCCATTTGAGTTTCCTCTGCTGAGAAATCTCTGTTTAGTTCTATAGCCCATTTCTTAATTGGACTGTTGGGCATTTTGATGTCTAATTTCTTGAGTTCCTTATATATTCTGGATATCAGTCCTCTGTCAGATGTGGGGTTGGTGAAGACCTTTTCCCATTGCCTTGTTGACCGTATCTTTTGCTCTACAAAAGCTTCTCAGTTTCAAGAGGTCCCATTGATTGATTGTTTCTCTCAGTGTCTGTGCTACTGGTGTTATATTTAGGAAGTGATCTCCTATGCCAATGCGTTCAAGACTACTTCCTATTTTCTCTTCTATCAGGTTCAGAGTAGCTGGATTTATGTTGAGGTCTTTGATGCACTTGTACTTAAGTTTTGTGCACGGTGACAGATATGGATCTATTTGCAGCCTTCTACACGTTGATATCCAGTTATGCCAGCACCATTTGTTGAAGATGCTTTCTTTTTTACATTGTACAGTTTTGGCCTCTTTGTCAAAAATTATATGTTCATAGGTGTGCGGATTAATGTAAGGGTCTTCAATTCGATTCCATAGGTCCACATGTCAGTTTTTATGCCAGTACCAAGCTGTTTTTATGACTGTAGCTCTATAGTAGAGCTTGAGGCCAGGGATCGTGATGCCGCCAGAGGCTGTTTTATTGTACAGGATTCTTTTGGCTATACCGGGTTTTTTTGTTTTTCCATATGAAGTTGAGTATTATTCTTTCCAGGTCTGTGAAGAATTGTGTTGGTATTTTGATGGGGTTTGCATTGAATCCGTAGATTGCTTTTGGTAAGATTGCCATTTTTACTATGTTAATCCTGCCTATCCATGAGCATGGGAAATCTTTCCATTTTCTGACATCTTCTTCAATTTCTTCTTTCAGAGACTTAAAGTTCTTGTCACATAGGTCCTTCACTTGCTTGGTTAGTGTTACCCCAAGGTATTTTATAACATTTGTGTCTATTGTAAAGGGTGATGTATCTCTGATTTCCTTCTCAGCCTGTTTGTCAGTTGTATATAGGAGGGCTACTGATTTTTTGAGTTGATCTTTTATCCTGCTATGTTGCTGAAGGTGATTATAAGTTGTCTCAGTTCCTTGGTTGAATCTTTGGGGTCATTCAAGTATACTATCATGTCATCTGCAAATAGGGAAAACTTGACTTCTTCCTTTCCAATTTGTATCCCCTTAATCTCCTTATGTTGTCTTATTGCTCTGGCTAGAACTTCAAGTACTATATTGAATAAGTATGGGGTGAGCAGACAGCCTTGCCTCGTTCCTGATTTTCATGGAATCACTTTGAGTTTCTCTCCATTTAATTTGATGTTGGCTGTTGGCTTGCTGTAAATTGCTTTTCCTATGTTAAGGTATGTTCCCTGTATTCCTGATCACTACAAGACCTTTATCATGAAGGGGTGTTGGATTTTGTCAAATGCCTTTTCTGCATCTAGTGAGATGATCATGTGGTTTTTTTCTTTCAGTTTGTTTATTGACGGACTTTCGTATGTTGAACCACCCTTGCATCCCTGGGATGAAGCCTACTTGATCATGGTGGATAATTGTTTTGATGTGTTCTTGGAGTCTGTTTGCCAGTATTTTATTGAGTATTTTTGCATCAATGTTCATGAGGGAGATTGGTCTGTAGTTCTCTTTCTTTGTTGCATCTTTGTTTGGTTTAGTAATCAGGGAAATTGTACCCTCATAGAAGGAGTATGATAATGTTCCTTCTGTTTCTATTGTGTGGAACAATTTAAAGAGTATTGGTATTAACTCTTCTTTGAAGATCTGGTAGAATTCTGCGCTGAAACCCTCTGGTCCTGGACTTTTTTTGGTTGGGAGACCTTTAATGACTGATTCTATTTCCTTAGGTTTTATTGGACTATTTAAATAGTTTATCTGGTCTTGATTTAACTTAGGTATGTGGTACCTATTCAGAAAATGATCCATTTCTTTTAGATTTTCCAGTTTTGTGGAGTAGAGGTTTTTGAAGTATGACCTGATGATTCTCTGGATTTCCTCAATGTCTGTTCTTATGTCCCCCTTTTTATTTCTGATTTTGTAAATTTGGATGCTCTCTCTCTGTCTTTTTTTTTTTTTTGGTTTTTTTGAGACAGGGTTTCTCTGTGTAGCTTTGCGCCTTTCCTGGAACTTGCTTGGGAGATCTCTCTGTCTTTTGGTTAGTTTGGATAAGGGCTTGTCTATCTTGTTGATTTTCTCAAAGGACCAACACTTTGTTTCATTAATTTTTTGTATTGTTCTCTTTGTTTCTATTTTATTGATTTCAGCTCTCAATTTGATGATTTCCTGGCGTCTATTCTTCCTGGGAGACTTTGCTTCTTCTTGTTCTAGAGCTTTCAGGTATGCTGTTAAGTCACTAGTGTGAGATTTCTCCAACTTCTTTATGTGCGCATTTAGTGCTATGAATTTCCCTCTTAGCACTGCTTTCTTAGTGTCCCATAAGTTTGGGTATGTGGTGTCTTCATTTTCATTGATCTCTAGGAAGTCTTTAATTTCTTTCTTTATTTCTTCCCTAACCCATTGGTGATTCAGTTGAGCATTATTCAGTTTCCATGAGATTGTAGGTTTTCTGTAGTTTTTGTTGTTGTTGAAATCTAACTTTAAACCATGGTTGTCTGATAGAATGCAGGAGGTTATTCCAATTGTTTTGTATCTGTTGAGATTTTCTTTGTGGCCAAGTATGTGGTCGATTTTAGAGAAGATTCCATGGGGTGCTAAGAAGAAGGTATATTCTTTTTTGTTAGGATGGAATGTTCTGTAGATATTAAGTCCATTTGAGTCATAACATCAGTTAAGTCCTTTATTTCTCTGTTAAGTTTCAATTTGGGAGATCTGTCCAGTGGTGAAAGTGAGGTGTTGAAGTCTCCCACTATTAATGTGTGGGGTTTTATGTGTGGTTTAAGCTTTAGTAATGTTTCTTTTACATATGTGGGTGTCCTTGTGTTTGGAGCATAAATGTTCAGAATTGAAACTTCATCTTGGTGGATCTTTCCTGTAATGAATATGTAATGCCCTTCTTGATCTCTTTTGATTGATTTTAGTTTGAAGTCTATTTTGCTGGATATTAGGATGGCTACACCCGCTTGCTTCTTAAGACCATTTGATTGGAAAGTCTTTTCCCGGCCTTTTATTCTGAGGTAGTGTCTATCTTTGAATTTCAGATGTGTTTCTTGTATGCAGCAGAAAGATGGGTCCTGCTTTCGTATCCATTCTGTAAGCCTGTGTCTTTTTTATAGGTGAATTAAGTCCATTGATATTAAGGGATATTAATGACCAGTGATTGTTCATTACTGTTATTTTTTGGTGGTAGTGTGTGTGTACTTCTCTTCTTTGGGGTTTACTGTTGTGGCTTTATCTATTGCCTGTGTTCTCGAGGGTAAATCTGACTTCCTTAGGTTGGAATTTTCCTTCTAGTGCTTTCTGTATGGCTGGGTTTGTGGATAAGTATTGTTAAATTTGGCTTTGTCTTGGAATGTCTTGTTCACTCCGTCTATGATGATTGAAAGTTTTTCTGGCTATATTAGTCTAGGCTGGCATCCATGGTCTCTTAGTGTCTGCATTACATCTGTCCAGGTCCTTCTGGCTTTCAAAGTCTCCATTGAGAAATCGGGTGTTATTCTGATGGGTTTGCCTTTATAAGTCACTTGGCCTTTTTCCTTTGCTGCTCTTAATATTCTTTCTTTATTCTGTACATTTAGTGTTTTAATTATTTTGTGGCAAGGGGACTTTTTTGGGGGGTCTAGTCTGTTTGGTGATCTATAGGCTTCTTGTATCTTCATAGGCATTTCCTTCTTTAAGTTGGGAAAGTTTTCTTCTATGATCTTGTTGAATATATTTTCTGTGCCTTTGAGTTGGTATTCTCTTTCCTCTATCCCTGTCATTCGTAGGTTTGGTCTTTTCATGGTGTCCCAAATTTCTTGGACATTTTGGGTCATGACTCTGTTGGCTTTAGTGTTTTCTTTGACTGATGAATCTATTTCTTCTACCGTATCTTCAACGCCAGAGATCTTCTCTTCCATCTCTTGCATTCTGTTGGTTATACTTGCATCTGAAGTTCCCATTCGTTTACTCAGATTTTCTGTTTCCAGCATTCCCTCTGTTTGTGTCTTCTTCATTTTTTCTATTTCCCTTTTCAGGTGTTGGACTATTTCCTTCATCTGTTTCATTGCTTTTTCATGATTTTCTTTCAGGGATTTATTGTTTTCTTCTGCTTTATTTGCCCTTTTCTCTAGATTTTATAGTATTCTTCCCATTTTTTGTTTGTCTTTTTCTCAATTTCATTTTTGATTTCTTCTATATAAGCCTCTACCCTCTTCATGATGTTATTCATAAGGTTGTTTTCTTCTGCTTCTTGCATTTTGTGATGTTCAGGTCTAGCTGTTGGAGGAGGGCTAGGTTCTGGTTATGTTGTACTGCTCTTCATTTTATTGTATGTACTTCTGCTTTGACATCTGCCCATCTCCTTGTGGATTCATTCTTGGTCTTATCAGCGCTCTTTGTCCAGACAGAGCTGACTGATTCAGGAAGCCTCTCTCTGGTCCAAATGGAAGGTTTCTTGTCCAGATGGGAGGTCTGGGGCAGGATGGGAGCTGGGGGCTGCTCTCTAAGTCTCAGGAAGTGGCTGGGGTCTCAGGCAGTTGGGCGTAGAGGCAGGGCGTGGAGATTGCAGGGTCTGCTGGGGGTCTTGTGGAAGGGAAACCTTCCTGGTGGGGGTGGAGGAGATCCTGTTAGATGGCCAGAACCTGGGGCCAAGTTGGGCAGTTCTTTCCCCGAATGGCTGTTGCCCAGGGATGGGATCTAGGGGCAGACCTCTCTGGGTATGAGCCCAGCCACTCACCTGTTGTCTAGATGTGAGCTCTCGGGCGGGATGGGAGCTTGCTTTCTTAGATTTTTAAAGAGATCCATTAATTTCCTCCAACTGTTTATATTTTCCTGCATTTCTTTAAGTGATTTATTTATTCCTTTGTAAGGATCTCTATCATCTTCACATACTTGGTTTCAGGGTCTTTTCCTTTTCCTTCAGCTATTTTAGAATATTCAGAGCCTGCTATGGTAAGATATCTGGGCTCCAGTGGAGACAAAATGTCTTGGCTGTTGCTCATTGTGATTTTAAGCTGGCTTCTAGGCATCTGGGTTTGGGATAAGTAGGAGTCTAGGTGTTGATTTTTAGATTTGTCTTTGTTGGGTAGGTGTTTTGTTCCTTAGTTTCTGTGTCCTCTCTGGATTTTCAGAGAGTGTGATGGTTGTGTGTTTCCTATTTTCCTAGCCTGCTCTTCTGCTAAGTTCATAAGGAATGCCTGTTTAACTGCTTGGCTCAGCTGATGTATTCCCAGTGAATACTGGTGTTGGAGGCTGGGATAATGGGATGAGTTGGAAGAGAGAAGTTGGAGGAGAAGGTCATTGTGATACATTGGGAATGGGGTCAGAGAGGAGAGGGAGAGTGCAGTAGGTGCTCTGCTACAGAGCTGGAAAGAAGAATAAAATATTTTGGAAAGCCGACATGCACACCAAAGTACAGTCCATAAAATAACTTGTCAGTTAATTAAATGAAATGCCATTTTCTCTTCAATTTTGCCTGCATAATCTGATATTTTATACAATGCAAGATTTTGAATGATTTCCTAGAAATAATAAATAACAGACTATTTAGACATCTTCTAGTGAAGTGCAAAAATTAATTCATGGTATAAAATGGTTTTAGCTTTATAATTCTAACTGATTGTGTTATTAAAGATGTAGATATATTTTTTTACAAATATCTGAAACCTCTTTTATACTCTTAGTTCTCCTGCTCCAAAAGTATTTCTAAATTCTCTTTCAACTACTGATGCTCATTAACCAATTTACTATCAGCATCTCACTGAGTCAACATAAGAAGAACCACACATTAACCATCCATTTAGAAAATCTAAAATATAGAACTATTCCATATACTCATCAATGGATACATAGATAAAGAAAATATTTAGCATATTTCCAATTGAATTTCAATCAATGGCAAAGAAGAACAATTTTGTGCTGTTGGCTGAATAAATGGATGGAACTGGATGTTTATTTAATTTCATACTTCCTGGTGTTCGACTGATGCTCATTAAGGGAAGTAGCTTCCCTGTGTACTAAATCCAAGACAATAGACCACTGAAAAACTACTCATATTGGTATTCAAGTAGTATTGATACTTTTGATTGGTTACATGAGTAACCAAATTAAATATTAACTGAAAGCAAAATGTTGGATATGATTTTTATCCCATTTTATATGTGAAAAATTAAAGGATATAGAATTACATGTCCAAAGTCACACAGCATTGGTTAATGGTAGAGTCATCTTTATAGTGAAAGCCCAGGAAGGGTCAGATTCCAGATTCTTTAATCAGTAATTAAGTTATACTTAATAAAAATATAAAAGTAACTGATAAGACGTATTTGAAGAGGCGCCAAGGTCAAGTCATGAGGCAAAAACTAGACTGGAAAATAGAAACAAAAAATTCTATATTTTGTTTATGTATGGATGGAAATGATTTTGGATGAAAACCTGGCAAGAGAATAAGAGGAGGACTGTGGCTTAGATTAAGTGAAGAACCAAGCCATAGGTCAGGCTATATACACATCACTGTATATATATATTTACAACAAACTTAATTGAGCTTTCCAGTTACAGCTGTGCTTTCCTGGTGACAGATGGAATCAGGTAGCTCTCAACATAGGGAATCAATTATTTTGGACACATCACCTTCTTATGTCCCTAGTTTCAGCTTTTGCCTTTACTTCTCTTCTTTTAATAGTTTCAAACTGCTAAATGGATTATCTAGCCACCTCACTTTCACCTGTGTTTGGAAATGGACTAGAAATAGAAGGGGGTGAGAAGTTTTAAGACATGTGTCTGGTTTAAGAGTCTACTCCAGCTTTAAAAGTTCACTTATAATCTGATGCCTATCTACCTCCAAGGTCTTTCTTGGAATGCAGGTCTTTAGCTTATGGAATCAAACCACAGATCTGCTGAGCAAGGTGTTAAAAAACAATGAGTCGGCATAGAGAAGAAGTCATGCCAGAAACTGTCAGTAGTCATAGGAAGAAGCACTATTCATCTACTAACAGTCATAGAAGAACCAAACAGAATCCAAAATTAAAGACCCAGTTACAAAATTATATATGGTGTTTGTTTTCAGTTAAAATGTGATCTTATTCATAAATCATAAGTACCCTTTTATTTATAGTATATTTATAGAGATATACAAGGATCACCATCTCTCATCTTTTAACATATTTATAAATGCAAAACTTTGTTATATTTATAAACTATATTATATTTATAAAACATATTTATAAATCCTATCTGTTATCAGTAAATCTCTTTCCTTCCTCAATTCTGTGCTTTAGTAAACTATTAGTTCATTTCTCTATGGATTTACTGGCCTGTGTAGATTTACCTAGTTTAGACATTCCAAGTAAAAGAAATTGTTCATTGTGAAGTCATCTGTGATTGACTTCATTTAACATGTGTTCAGTAGTGACCTATGTGCTAGCATATACCAATGTTTCATTCTTCATATGATGTAATATTATCCCATCCCATTGCTATGTTTTATTTTGTCCATTCATAACCTCATGAGTACTTGAATGATTTATACACTTTGGACACTGTCAATGTGCTGCCTTAAATACATATAGGTGGTTGGATTCTGCTGACTTGCTTTTCCATCCTTTTGGATAATTTCCCTTGAAGTGATAATTGCTTAGCATTTGCTAAACTTGTCAAAGGAAACTGAAATATTCTTGATGTCCCTAGTGCATAACATGCATGACTTCTCCTCATATTCATTAGCATGTATCACTGATTTTTTTCATTAAAGGTATATAAAGTGGTATTTCATGGTTTTCAATGGATATTTCTGTCTAATAATGATATTGAACATCATTAATTTAATCATTTGTCTATATTTTTGAGAAATATGTATTTGGGTTTTCATTTTCAGTGAGTTCCCTCACTTTAATTCTAGAATTGTGAAGTTTCTACAGGGCATGAATAATAGTCACTATTTGCATATTTTCCATTTTGTAGCCTGTCCTTTTACTATCTTAAGGGAGATTTCTAAGTCACTTTTTGGAAATAAATTGTTTCTGAAGACCAACTGACTGTGGGTTTATTTTGAGACTGCCAATTCTAGAGACAAAGCTGTCTACATTTAATGCCAGTAGAACTCTTTTAATGATTGTAGTTTTGTAGTAAGTCTTTAAACATAGATAGGCTAATCTTGAACATTTCTCTAGAAAGAAAAGGCTATTCTAATGATTCTGTATTCCATACAGTTTTTCATTAAATTTGAAAAGTACTAGTCACTTAATAAGAATATTGAGTTTGGTATTTTTTAATACTTATTTATTTTTATTTTATGTATAAAAATGTTTTGCCCTCAAGGATATTTGTGAACTGAGTGTGTGCTTGGTGCCTGCGGAGGCCAGAAGAGAGCATCAGATGTTCTTGAAATGGAATTATAGACAAAGACTTATGATTCACTATGTGAGTGGTGAGAACTCAACTCTGGTCCTCTGCAAAAGCAACAAGTGGTCTTAATCACTGAGCCATCTCTTCAGATCCTGACTTCAATAATTTATTAGGGATATTACTGAATCCATGCATTGCTTTGTGGAGTACTGTTATTATAATTAAACAAAAATCTTTTGGTATTAAAAATAAGGATATTGTTCTGTTTATTTTCTTCTAATTAAATTTATTCAACAATAATTTTCCCTATTTCATGCTCAAATATTACACTTAGTGGTTAAATTAATTCCTCTATAGCTTGTTCTTTTAAAGTGTTTTTTTTTTTTTCTGAAATGAGGTCTTATGATATGGCCCAGGATTGCCTTGTAATTACAATGCTCTTGCCTCTGCTTCCTTAATGTTGGGATCACAGATGTATGCTACCATTCATAATATGTAAATTAGATAAGTATGTACATTACAAGTTTGCTGAAGCCTTTTCTTCACCTGCTTCTAAGCTCAAGTCAATAATGAGAGCATTAGGCTTGGAACTGGGTGTCATACAGCTGCTGCTAGACATGTTGTATAACGTTTATGTAGCACAGATATGTGAAAATTATATTCCCCAGTTATTGAAATTACTCTGAAAGGCTAAATCATTCCCATGTGCTAGGGGTGATTAGAAGTACCACTCAAATATCAGACATGCTGTAACAGTAAAGAATTTGGCAGGAAAAGCTAAATTCCAGAACCTCCACCCTTCTTAGCCATTTTCTATGGATTTTATCTTTTAAATTCCTCAAATTTTTGTCATGGCTTTTTTGAATCTCCAAAAATATTAAATGACTAATTTTGTTGGTACTGTATTAATAGGTGTATTAGCTAAGCTGCTTTTATCATTACAGAAACTTTACTCAAAACTTACTTTAAAATACATATGCATGTACATATGTATATATGTGCATATGCATGTACATAAACTATAAATGTTGAATAATAAAATATAATTTTAAAAAGAAATATATAACATAAATATATAATTAAAATTATGTAATGAATATAGATGTATGTATATGTGTATACACACACACACACACACACACACACACACACACACATACATATATAGTTTATTTGGGATTACCCTGCATAGGAAGATACTATTCCCTCCAGGAGACATCATTACAAATATTCTAGTGCTAGTCATGAGAAACCTTCCTTCCAATATAGTTTATTGCATTATCCCTGGTTGCCTCCCAGGACTTGAAGATAACACCTACTGCTCACAGGACAACACACTTCAGACACAGGATTTGGAGGAGTTGAGTGTGTACTAGCCAGGAAGCCTCCTCTCTAAGGTTTCAAAGTGTTAAAAATGTGTGATACAATATGTCAAGGGAGAGAGGTAACCAATAGAGCTACCCAGCTGTTCAGCCTGGAAACTGCAAGATAGAGCAACACTGACACTGCTATTGTGGGGACAGCTAACAACCATCTAATTGGACTTTAGTGCCACTCAGTAGGAGGAAATTCAGGTTGGTATTGTAAACCTTGTCAGTTACCTGTGGCTGGAGAGGTCATGAACCCCAGAAGAGAAACTACTGTTTTCCTAAATCAATACAGCTAACAATCCATTTATTCTTATACATAAAGATAAGTATGGCTCTTTCTGTTCCTCAAAGAAGCTGCTTTCTTCAGCAAGAATAGGCTACTCTGGAAATGTATAACAGTTCAAAATGTGGAGAATTAGTGACCCTGGAGATTCAGGCCCAGATAGAGCCCTGCGCCTAAGGCTCAGGGAACATTGCTGAAGAGTGAGCAGAGAGATAGTGTCTTCTGGACATGACAAGGCTCTTCCACTCATGGATTCTTTACAACATGCCTGCTCTCAAAAAGCCACACTGGTGAACAGGCCAGCAGTAATACTGGAAATTTTAATAAATTCTTACTCTTAGATGAAGGTCTACAGGCAATCAATGGCTGCTGAGTGGAGAGGACTCAGTTTCCTTTCAGGACAATTCCACTGATAAGTTGCCCAGTCCTAGGCTATCAGCTCTAAACACATTCTAAACACATGTACATATGAGTAACAATAATTGGATTCAAAGGTTTATATATGTTTGTGCACATATATGACACTAATAATTACAAAGGAAGAGGTTATGAATTCAATATGTGCAAGTATATGGCATATGAGAGGAATTACAGGCGTGAGAGTGGCAGGTAGAAACCGTGAGCATACAGTGTATTCATATATGAAATTCTCAAAACTTAAAAAAAATCCACTGGGTTCATGTACAAGTATTAATCCAATTGAAACATCTAGTTAAGGATACTTGAGCCACATAACATGATGTATTTGATTTAAGCTGATAAATTTGGGATAGTTTATGATGCAATGATGGCTAGAAAATCTAACAGGAACTATTTATATTTCTTGTTTGTCTGTTGTTTCTGTGTGTGCATCAATCTGTAAATCTTCATTGAGAAAGGTTAAAATTATTTTACATTTGTCAAAGTAGGTGTATCCATACAGTTTAAAAATGGCATACACTATTCTATAATCACTGGGCATGTGTGAATATAACTTCTAAAATAAAATCATGACAAAATATATTTATAACCTTGCTTCAAAATCACACGTTGAATTGCCTTTGGGATCAACCGTATGAAATGTCTGAATTATTTAGAAAGCTATTTTTCTTTATTCTCTATAAATCTTGTCTCATCTATTACAACAAAGAGCGGAATCTTTCTATCTCATAAAGAAAAAAGAAAGGAAGGAAGGAAGGAAGGAAGGAAGGAAGGAAGGAAGGAAGGAAAGAAAGAAAGAAAGAAAGAAAGAAAGAAAGAAAGAAAGAAAGAA
>CABHPP010138493.1:18001-37911 GCA_902168425.1 Peromyscus attwateri | reverse complement strand
GCTGATAATTCTGTTCCTTTTCCTTAATTATTACTTTTTTTCCTGGTTTCATTTTTTAATAGTTTCTATACTGTTTCTGTAGGTTTTCTTAGTCTATTCTTTACTGTCTAATATACCAGTGATCCCTCCCATATACTTTTCTTCACAAATGTTGCAGTTTTCATCCATCTCCAGGAGTTCAATCAAGATCCTTTTAAAGCCTTTGATGTCTCACTTTCAATCAACGACTACACTGCATGCAGGTATAGTAGTTGGTAATCGCTTGGTAACCCTAACAACTGTCTCGGTGCATGGTTTGATTTTTCTCGGGATTCAGAATCTTGAGATACCAAACGTTGTCAGTTTTACTTTGAGGGGTACTAGATAGCTCAGGACTCTTCTAACTATTCCTGAACTTTGTTCTAGGACGGAGTTAAGAGTTTTGGAAACAGTTTTATCTTGTTTTTAGAATTTGCTTTTTTAACTTTTTAGATATAACAAAAACAGTTTTCTGTCTAGAACTAATTATTCCCCATAACTAAGAAAGGATCTGTGTCTTTTGCCTCAATACTCTGCAAATCATGACCAGTGAGAATGGATCACCTTTTTACCCCATTCATTTACCTTTCTTCTTGAAGAACAGCCTTTAGGTGCCTGATAGTTTTGAGGACTGAGTAGCTAGTAGCCTTTAGCCATGGCCACGTTCACAAAGCACTCATATAGGCTTCCTCCTTGCCTTGTCCGCCACTCCTTTTCCCTACCACAACTTATGCCTTCCTTTTTGCTTTCTGGGGAACTTTGGGTGATATTCTCATGGACAGGGATAACTAAAATAGTTCTTAGAAATGACTTAATGTGACCTGATGCTGAATGACAGAACTGGTGAGAACTGGCAGCATATTTTCATCCCTGGGGACCGTCACCTTGAATCGCCTTAGGTGTGTCTTTCCTGAGCCTTGGGTGCTTTCCTAACATGGACATACTGGCTCTCTGCAAACCTCTAAAGTTCTCTATCTACATGGCACCTTTTAGTAATGTCTCCTACACATTCTAGCAAAAGCCCGGGCAGTCTAGTAGCCCCCACTGGGGTCCTGCCTCCACTCATCTTCAGAGACCTGGGAATTCTGCCAAGATGGTAGACTAAGGAAAGCTATAGGTTCTACCTCAGTAGTTTTCCATTTCTGTGCGATTGCTTTCTTTTTTCAGAGAATACCATGAAATAGTGCCCATGACGTAGTTAGCCCAGTATCTAGCAATACACTCAAAGTTTAATTTTATTCACTATCATATTTAAATGGCTTTGAGTGTGTGAATCTATGTGCATTTACAGTAAGAATACAAGGCATGGAAAGCGATAGATAACCAAAGAGGCTGCTCATCTGTTTATGGAAATCTTCAGTAGCTGCTACAGCTTGGATATTGACTGCCTCCCGCTGCTTTGCCCTCTGCGTGCGGTGCATTTGGAGATGATGGAAGTGAGAAGGGAGAACAGGAAGTGATGCCTTCAGGAAGGAAGTTAGGTCAGTGGCTGTTTGTCCTTGAAGGAGATACGGGAACCTCAACCCCTTCCTGTTTCTTTTATTCCCCTGCTTTCATAAGGTGGGCAGTTCCCTCTGCCTCGAGCTCTACCCTGAAACTGCATCTCCCCAGGGCCTGAAAAACACAGCAGGCCATTTGAACATGGGCTGGGACCTACAAAACTGACCCAAGCTAAGCCTTCCCTTCTCGGGAGTTTACTCTCTCGTGTATTTTGGTAGAATGATTGAAGGCTAATTAGCACACCGCTTCTGTAGCATCCTGAAACGAGTGTATGGTAACACTTCAGACTGTGCTGAATGGCTGTAGGACACTGCTGTTAGAAAGAGGGAGAACACAAAACGGAATAGTCAGTTCTTCAGAGACATTTTTATTTGTACATGCGTTTATACAGAGACATGCATGCATGTACCTGTATAATCTTAGATGTGTCTCTCTACCTTGCCCTTCTGCATTTCATGATCCAGGCCTTGGAGAGAGCAAAGGCCTCCATGAGGCCTGTCGTTCCTTTCGATAAAATCTGATTCTTGTTGAAAGGTAGGTCTCCAGAAACAAGCCAGCACACTAGACGGAAATTTTATTTATTCTTTAGAGTGAATGAACACCTCGATGCATAGTTTGGCAGCAGTCACTTGAGAAAAACCAAGATTATAAGTTGAAAAAAAGTAAGGTAGAAAAGTTGCACATCCCAGGTTGAAGGTAGGAAGATATAGGCCAAAAAACAATTGTAGAACAGTGATATTCAGATCAGAGTATTTCTCAGTAGAAAAAAAAAAATACATTCTAGCCTGTTCTCTGCCTTTGCTATTAAAAAGTACATACAGTTGGAAAGAGCAAGTCTGTGGATTTAATCATATTTTAGTCTTTGTTTCAGCCCTGTCATTTACCTGCAGGACACACAAGTAATGCCTAAAACTCTTCTAGCTATAACTCTCCGAGAGTCTTGCCCAAAGATCCCTAGAATGTAAAGGCGGTACAGGCTGCCGTAGGTAAAAGGAAAGGAGGGCCAGCCTATGAGTGTCCTGTGAAGCCAGCTCTCGCTGTGGGCTCGTGTTCAATCCCACAAAACTATCAAGTATCTAAAACCTGTTCCTGAAAGAGAAAGAAGAGTAGAAGGTGAAAAGTGGGAAGTCCATATCCACTGAGACCCATCCCCAATGGTCAAAGTCCATGAGTACTTCGGGCTCCCGCACACAAGGGTGCTGACCTGGTTTGTAGGGCATCCTGCACCAAGACATCAACAGACAAACACAGGACGGTACAACAAGCCTATGATGAAGGCTGAGGCAAGAAACTGTGTAAGTATAGCTATGTGAACCTGATCAGACCCTGGGTAGAACCCTGAGTCAGATGAAGCCAAGAAGATAAAAGGAATGAGTAAGAGGTGGCCAATAAGCTGACCTGACCCAAAGAATTCTTGGATGCTATCCAATATTATCCCAGAGGTCCTGAGTTCAATTCCCAGCAACCACATGGTGGCTCACAACCACTTGTAATGAGATCTGGTGCCCTCTTCTGGCCTGCAGGGACACATGCAGGCAGAATACTGTGTACATAATAAACAAATAAATAAATAAATCTTTTCTAAAAAAAAAAAAAAAAGAAAGAAAGAAAAAGAAATTTATTGAAAGTCAAGAGTAGTGGTTCACACTCAGGGGGCTGAGGTAGGATTATTGCAATGAGTTAGAGGCCAATTTGGGCTACATAGTAAATTCAAGGTCATCCTGGGCTACCTAATGGGGGTCCTGTCTGGCTGAAAGAAAGAAAAAGAGGAAGAAAAAAAAGATCAAAGGCAAAAAGAAAAAAAAAAGAAAATCATTAGCTCTTGTTATTTGTGCACAACTCATGTGAAGTACTAAACAAAGAGTATCCATTCCCTGTTCCCAAGGAACTTAACAGTCTAGTAGAGAAAAGTATAGGATGCTTTAAGAGATAAAATCCAACACTCTGAGAAAACACATAAGGCAGGCACGTACCTTAGGAAAAGCAGGTCAACAACCACCCCAAAGTACAGCAGTTGGAGTAAGTGTAGAAATCACCATCATTAGTTAGGGATGTGGGTCAGAGATTAAGGACATGACCTTTCCTAGGCCTGCACATCTGGTTGGAATGTGGGGTCATTGCAACAGGAAACCCAACATTCATCATCAGCTGTGAAGGTTTGGGTTACATCTTGAAGGCACGTAAAGACACTGAAGGATTTTAAGCTAAAGAACAAATATTTAGTCAGACTTGAGCAAATCACTCAAATTTTGAAAGATGGAGTAAGAGATATGAATTAGAAAAAAAGATAAGAGTATGTTGCATCCATAGTAATTACAGCATCCTCCGTCTCAGGAAATTAGGACTTGCCGAGTTTGACATCTTGCCTAAGTCAAGGATACAGAGAGGTAGTCTCCTGTTCCAAGCCTGAGCTCTCCACTTCTCTCCAGTGCTGCCCTCTGGCTGTACCTTAGGAGGACATGAGCTAATAAGCCATGTATAATACAAGGAGAGGCTGTGACAACAAGAGAAAAATTATTTGCAGCTTTTAGCTGCTTTTCATGACAGTAGCTGTGAATGGAACTCTAAAGTAAAGAATCTACAAACAGCCTTGAAAACTCTAAAGGCAGAAACAGAGACAAGTGGAAAAAACAAATGGATGCCTCGGTTTATCTGTCCTAGACCCACCTCAGACCTCCTGAGAGTTCCCGGAGGCCGGGGTGGGAATGGAGACGGGCTACAAATACCATAGCAGATTTTGCCAGAACATGCAGCAGATGATTGGACATGGCCAGTTTCTTGCTAACAATCACCAAATCTGTCTCAAAAGTCTTTACCTGTGTCCTCATTAGTTATGTTCTATGTGAGGGAGAGGGAAATTAAGTATATGAGAAAGCACCTTTTTCTTAATGAGTCCTGCACATTTACAGGACTCAATATAAAGATCTCTCCCATTCTGTGTTTACCCTTGAACTTCTTCTGTATGCCCTGAAGCAGACAAGGGTGTTTGGTGGTTAAGTATTTTACATGCTCTTCTAATTGGAATCATCAGTCACACTGGGCCTGATAAAGCCTAGCTCGGGCATACACTGACTTAATTAGAGCTGTGAATGATTCTATAGCCTTTTGCAAATCTCTAAATGGCTTCATGTCATCCTCAATGATCCTTCCCCAAATGCCTGCTTCTCTATGGAAGGAGGCCCAGCACTGTTTTATGTTTACTTTAGCACATTTCTACAGGGTAAGTAACTTGCAATTACCAATGAATTAAGTACAGAAGACTTTTGTATCGGCCATAGAGATTATAATTGGCACTGCAGTCACACACACACACACACACACACACACACACACACACGCATGCACGCACAAATTAAAGTTAGGTTTGTCCTTCCCTTGTCTCCCTTAAGAAGGTAATAAAAGGACAGAAAGCCATCGTGTGTGTGTTGTAACTGGAAAATTAATCACATCAAATATTCTCTATACTAATCAAGTTATAAGTCTGGAATGGACTTATATAAAACAGATGTTTCCATTCTTGCTCTCCTTGGGTACGAATGTCAAGAGAAGAAAGCACAGAATAGCTATGTCATGGCGTACTTGGAGGAATGTAACACTTTGCTTTTACTCTTTTTAATGAAGCCACAAAGTCTGTGGTCAGGGAGGGGAACAGGCCAAAGCGGGGAAGCACTAGGGGTCTAATCTTCCAGACCTTATATAGACAAAATTCTTTTTCTTCAGTGATGGAACAGGAAATGTGCTGCCTCAGGAAGAGGGAACAGGCTCCGGATAGGAGGGAGCAAATGTCTGGAAGCGTGTCCCCGGTGACTGGGCTGAGACCCTGGTTTTCTAAGGTTTGTGACTCTGATCGGTGTTTCAACCATAGCCTGCTCTGTAAGGACTCAGCTCTCTACTTCCCTTCTTCTGGAAATAAACACCAAGAGATCTACGGGCTGTTCTCACAATACTTCAGGAAGGATCCCATAAAACCTAATTCAGTGTCTAATGAGGAAAATAGGCCCATGTGCTAAAGACTTGGTCACCAGCTTACAGGGGTATAACCTTGGGAGGTGGTGCATTGTGGGAAGACGTTAGGTCATTGAGGGATGCCCTTGAAGAGGCTACTGAGAATCCGGGTTCTCCTTTCTCTCTTTCTCTGGCTCCTGGCAGCCCTGGGATGATCAGCATCTTCTATGTGCTCTCACATGAGCCACCGCCACCGCACCCCTGCAGGCCCAAAGCAACAGAGCCGAGCAACAGTCGGCTGAAACCCATGAACCCACCAGCTAAAATCAATCTTTCTCCTTTAATGTTGGCTATCTCAGATGTTCTGTCAGAGCACCAGAAAGTTAACAAAGGACCTTCATTCGACAGAGAGAAGACTGGGCTTGAGAGAGTGGTTTGCCTAAGATCCAAAAAGAGATGCTTGAGACAGTGCTGTAGGTTTATTGGTCCCTCCTGATTGTCATCCTCACCTCCCCTGAGGTACCACCTGACACTTGTTAAGTTCTAAGTACAACCCAGGCACTGTTTTGGAGCTTGATACATATTGACAGACTTGACCACTTTTACTCTTCATTCCGAAACTATGAGGTAATCAAAATACTAATCTTCGTAAGAGAAAGTAAAAAAGGACACACAGCAGTGAGGTCACCTGTCTGACTTACTACAGCTTACCTTTCTCATCATTTTTATTTCCTGCCTCTAGTTCAGATTGTCCCCATCATTTTGTTGTAAAATTGAAACTGTTGGTGGTGACACTTAGAATATACAGTTACTTTATATGATATTGCAGGGCTTCGTTATGCACTATTGCAGACTGTTCAGGAGACAACGATGCTCCATTTTTTAATTTATTTTGCTGTGTGAATTACTCGTGAAGTAGTCTTTGACTTTGGGCCTTTCCTCCTGCTCAGCATTTTTCTGAGTTCTCTTTCTTATTAGTTATAAATTAAAGCTAATTTTATATTTCTACCACAATGCCATGAATTCCTTTGAAATAAGGGCTGCATTTCATTCATACTAATGCAGCAGGAATTCAATAATGGTTCTGTGAAGAATTGCTGAATTCACTGTGATTCATAGCAATGACAATGGTAACTTCATGTGAGGACTTCAAACATATTCTTAGACATAAATGTAATTATGTGCATGAATACATCTGATATTCCCAACAACTTTCTAAGATGAGTATTTCCATAGCCATTGTGAATATGAACAAACAATACTCAGGATGACAACACGGAATCAGTGCTGGGTGGACAGCCAGAAACAAAACCCAGGCCTTTTGATATGATTGCCAGCACAATCTATTGTCATAAAGTTACTTTATAATTAGGCTGTCCATGAAATCCCTGAAGAGCCAAACATTCCAAAGAGCAAGTTGATGAAATCATCTTGTTTAGGTGAAACCTCATCACTTGCCTTCTAGTAAGTAATCATGTGCTCTAGAAGTTAAGATAATTTAGCAGAATACACTAAAGTTAAAATGAAATCTCCTTAAGAAAAATAATAGTATGAACTCGTTGCCTGTATTCTGGGGCAAATCCTCATAACCTGTGACCACCTCCTGTTGACCACATGGTCTATTTTTAAAGGGCATTAATATGTTACAGTATGAATTTCTTGATGTTCCTTGAACAATATGGAAAATTATTCGAATTCAGGTAGTATTCAATAGTATACAATGGTATATAATCCATTTCCTATTGACACCTTTATTCAGATCTATTTTCAAAGAATAATCCTTCTTTCTTCTCTTTCTACAGATTTACCTCTGGGTCTTCAAAATAATGTTCTTCCTAGGCTCAGGATTTAATCATGCTCTCAAGAATCTCATCTTATGGGGTCAGAAAGGGGTTTTGAATCAGAACACCTACTATTCTAGACAGCTGGGAACCTAGCCTAACTTAGAAGAACAGAAGAAACCCTACCTTTGTATGTTAACATTCCAACACTCGGGAACTCTTCGTCAGAAAAGCTTCCCCTGTGTTTCTTCTAAAGCTGTTTGAGACTCTTTCCTCTTGCTCTGTTTTCAGAAAAGCTACAGCTGCTTACAGCCTTCCGCTATTTCCCCCATACTAATTAATGAAAGGAGGAATGAGCTGGACCCCTTCCAACTGCCTTTACTTTTTTGTAAAGAGCTCAGTCCTGTTTAAATCACATTAATGAAGACAGCGAATAACTCCAGGGGTCTCTGAAGAAATAAGAAATGACACCAGAAACCAGCCGCTCTTCTTCCCTCCCTTCCCTTTTATTTTCAATCCACACTGGTTAAAACAATTTTAAGTAAAAAATTGTCTCCAGAAAGCTCGAGAGATGAACCTGCGGTGATTGAGTGGACTGGTTTGTGGGTATTGCTTACCACTCTGCTCTAGTAGGTAGGGTGAACCTGGGAGAGTGGAGCCCAAAAACGAGGCAGACTGAAGTCTCATGCCATAACCAACTTTATTCAGAGCATCAGGAACTGTATACTCTGAGGGTGAAGAGTCACATGAGTAAATTGTCCAATCACAGGGACAAGCCACACATGGCAAAATATGTTTTTCCATGAGGCATATAAACACATAACAATAGCATGTTTTAATGAATAATCTAAAGCGAACTCGCTCCTATCCTTTACACCTGAGAGGGGCACAAAAGCATGGTCCGAGAACAATTTTGTGTTTTGAAGAAACTGAGGTCACAAGACTCTTGTCTTGTGTTCTTGTAGTTTTGTCACAAGCACTCAGAATTCTCCTCACATGACTCCATTCTGGGACTGTGTTTACAAGTAAGTATGACCTCATGCAGATACATATAAATAAATGGACACATGCACGTTAGTGTGTGCATACGTTTTCTTTCTCAGTCAGCTGAAAAACTCTAGAAACAATGGCACCCCAGCATGACTAAACATACCCAGAGCCCAAATCTTTGACAAGATTTTCTTTATGATTAAAAAAAGGAAGCAGTATCTTTGGAGAAATGATTTATTTGAAGGCCAGAGCAAGAAATATATGACATGAACCCGGTGCATCTTATAGGGTCAGAAATTAAGAAACTTAAAAAAAAAAAAACTATACATGATAGAGTTCATCACAAGGGACAAAAATTAAAAGACTTTCCAGTTATCAAAACTAGAAGAAAGTTGAGCAATGCAATGAAGAGCACAGCATTAAAGTATAAAATAAATGTGCTGAGGACACAAAGATATAAATAAATAATTGAAAGGAAGCCACTGGGCCTGGTGGCACCTGTCTGTAAATCCCAGCACTCGGGAGGTACAGTCAGGGAAATCAAGAGTTCAAGGCCAGTTTTGGCTAGAAACAATTTTGGGGTCATCCTGAACCATACAAAACCTCTCTGAAATAGCTAGCAAATTTAATGAATTAACTTGAAAAATCTCACACATGGAAAAAAATTGCAAGTATTGTAACTAGATTCTCCCTGCTCAAGAAGATAAGGGATCAATATCTATCCCATAAGTGTGCACTACAGACGGATTTGCTCCCAAATAATATGATAAAGAACAAGGAAGAGCCGTACTTCAGGGAGAGACCCAGCAAAGGCTACCTTTGACAAATGGCTGAGATTAAGATCAGCAGTGAATGTTCATGCTGATATGTCCTCTCAACACTGGAGAAGAAAAGCATCTCTGGTCTTCCTTCCAAGAACACTCCCAAGACTTCTTGTCACTGTTTCAAGAAGTTTAATGTGTAACGTAGTATTCTGAATGGAACACGAACCAGGAAATACAAAAATACAAAATGTGAATAAAGCGTCAGGTTTGGTTGATGATGGTGGATGGGTGTTGCTTCCTGTGCTGGCTCGTTTTGACTTCAGCTTGACACAACCAAGAGTCATGTGGGAAGAGGGAACTTCGACTGAGAGAAGGCCCTCACCAGATTGGCCCGTGGGCAAGCTGTGGTGAGTTTTCTTCAGTGCTGATGGATGGGGGAGGGTCCAGCTCACTGTGGGCAGTGCCACCCCAGGGCAGGTGGTTCTGGGCGCTATGAGAAAGCAGTCGGACAAGCCATGAGCAGCTCCTCCGTGGCTCTGCTTTAGTTTTTTGCCTCCAGGTTCCTGCAGTGCTTGAGTTCCTGCCCTGGCTTTTCTCTCTCCGTGTTACCTGGAAGTGCAGGATGAAACAAATCCCTTCCCTCCAAGTTGTTTTGGTCGGGTGCGTCATCACAGCAACAGAAACCCTAAAACAATCCCCTAGTTGTAAAAAGTACAGCTTACCGCGGTGCACGCCTTTAATCCCAGCACTCGGGAGGCAGAGGCAGGCGGATCTCTGTGAGTTCGAGGCCAGCCTGGTCTACAGAGTGAAATCCAGGACAGGCACCAAAACTACACCAAGAAACCCTGTCTCGGAAAAAAAAAAAAAAAAAAAAGTACAGCTTACCAGTGTAAGATGTAAGCAATACGGGAACTGGGTTTAGGGTCTGTGTGAATTTACTCTTGTCTATACGCCTCTATAAATCTAAAACAGTTATAAAATTCAACGTTTATGCATAAAATTAAAGAAACTGTAAGAAGTAGCCCTAAAATGTTGTAATGAGATATAAATACTAGGACATCAAAGGTAAAAGTTTTTCCTGTCTCAGTTGTATCCCATGTAATGAAGTGAATTATATAGGCCATCACAGACCATGAGCGTGCTTAACAGATTGGAGGAGGTCTTACACTTTGAAGACAGAACGTCTGAAAGAAATTTGGTTGGACCTAGTGGAACTCAAACTGAAAATACCACGTAACGTAAACGTGGCAAGTGTATCCTAAAATAGTGATACTACTGTTGCTCACTGTCACCTGGCCATTCATTACCATGAAAACGAGGCTGAGAGAGTCTACCCTAAGGTTTTGCAAACACTAAGAGTGGAAACAATTTGTGAATTATATATATATTTTTTACTCAGAGAGATTGCTAATAGGACTAGTCAGTAGTCCACAGATCAGTTAGTTCGACTATATTTGTGGTAAATTCCTGCTCAGTGAAGGGACTCTAGCAAGCCCAACCATGGCAAGCATGGCTCTGTCAGGCCTTGTCCTTCTCCCTGATTCCCTCTGCCCTGCTCAAAACCCTTAGATGACATTCCTAAAGCTAGGCCCCAAGGTCCATTCCCTTATTTGGCCACTTCCTCCTCCTGAGGCTGACTACCAAGGTCCAGCTATCAAAGCACTGAAGTCCAGCAATCAAAAGCCCCCTTTGGCTGCCCTAATTAACATGCCCAATTAAAATGAAACACCTCATCCTAACATGGGGTTACCCCTTTTATCTTTCTAAACTGCTATTATCCTGTGGGCCACGTCTGTCTCCTCTCCATCCAGAGGCAGTCCCTTACCCCCCCCCCCCCACACACACACAAATATCCAAATATCCCTTCCCCCTATGCCTTGTTCCTTCCCCCCTTCTTCCTCATCCTCTGTCTCCTGCCTTTGTTTCTAATTCCCTGCCCTCTGTCTCTCTGGGGCAAATGAATCTCCTTTGCGCCCAGAACTTGGTCTTGGGTGTCTTTTGCCATCCCTTCACTCTGTGTGTGCCTCTTGCCTGGCAACTGTTAGTGCAGCCCTAGAGCATACCTAGAGCAGCATGAACTCAAACCCTTCCTAGAGAAACCGTTTAAACAACACAGCTTATGACTAGAGATGGGGGGCGGGATGTTGTTTCCTTGCTGAACTTGACCGGCATGACCCCAGGCAAGGAACCTGAGCAGAGGCAGAGCGAGCTCTACCAAGCATGGTTCTTCTCGGAAAACATCAATATGATTTGATGAGCTAATTTCAGCCAAAGCCTCCCACTTCCACTGAAGTCGAGCCCACTTGGAGACGATGTGATATACAGTCAAAGGATTTCCATTCATTTCTTTAGCTGAGACTTAGAAGATGGAGGGGTGGGGGTGACCAGGAAAGTTTAAAAGTGTGTTAGGAAAGGTTTCTTCCCACTTGTCTTGTCCTTAGTGCCTGAAGGTTGACTTTCTCAAAACAAACGCACAGTGAACTGGTGCAGGCATTAAAATTCATTCAGTCATCCCTGACGGGCATTCCTGAATGCCAAATATTTAGCTATAGCCTGAAACTCAGAGTATAAAATTAGAAACATATTTAACAGATGTTGAAAAGAAACAGGCATCGTGCCAAGTAATGCAAGCTTCCAATGTTGCTGCTATCAGCCGATGCAACAAAATAATAATGAAATAATGGTATGATTACACATTAAAAATCAACAAAAATAAGTTTGTTTGTTTGTTTGTTTGTTTTTTAATTGGGCTGGGAAATGGCTCAGTCAGTAAAGTGCTTATCTCGTAAGCATGAGCACGTGAGTTTGATACCCAGATCTTCAGGGGGAAAAAAAAAGCAGTGACAGGGATATGACTCACTGGAGCTTACTGGACAGTTAGCCTGACCAACTTAGCAAGTTCTAGGTCAATGGGAGACCAATTTCAAGAAGCAAATCAATGAAAATGGCTAGTGCCTGAGAAATAACACCAGAGGCTGCCCTCTGGCCTACACACACACACACACACACACACACACACACACACACACACACACGCACACACACACACACACACACACACACACACATTCAGATATCCGCTAACAACTTCCGTTGTATCTCCCCTAATTCAGATTTTAAAAATCACAGCCTTTTCCCGACTTTGGCTTTGTCAGGTGGCTTATTATCTAACTCGACCAACAACTGATAAACATTGTTTCCATTTCTCTTTTCAAAGGTCCAGTCTAGACAAATACAGTTATCAAGGCATACGAAGCCCTGGTCTGTACAATAGAAAGCCAGCCAGTGGCATCCGTCTGTATGAAGGCAAAGCTAAAGAGACTGCACTCCCGGATTTAAGACTGCCCTGACGGTAGTGGAGAGACCAGAAAACACTCTCAAGGATCCTGTCCGAATTATTCGGTGAAACCACGGCAGAAACAAGGGCTTTCTACGTGAGACTAGAGCAGTGCTTCTCAACCTTCCCAACGCTGCAACCCTTTAATCCAGTTCCTCGTGTTGTGGTTGACTCCCAACCGTATCATTATTTCTGTCCCTACTTCTTAAGTGTAATTTTGCTACTGTTATGAATTGTAATATAACTGTCTGATACTCAGGATATCTGATATGCGACCCCCGTGACGCTCTGGACTAGAGTGACACATTTTCATCCTTCCCTTGGCCTCCCCCACCCCCAACCCCACACATTCACTAAGCACTTGTCCATTTAGTAGCGATGCAGTGCTGGAATTCCCCAGCTACATTAGAATCAGCTGATGCCTTATGTCTTCCTGGCAATAAAAACAAATAAACAAATTTTCTATGTAAGCATGAGAACCTGAGTTCAGATCCCTAGTACCTGCATAAAAGCCAAGTACAGAGAGGCATATGCCTATAATTCCAGCGCTAGGAAGGAAGAAACAGTGGATCCCTGGAGCCCACTGCTCAGTCAGCTGAGTTGAATCGGTGAGCTCCAAGTTCACTGAGAGACCGTCTCTCAAAAGCTAAGGTGGAGAGTGATTGACAAAGAAACTCAACATTAACTTCTGACCTACACACATGTGTATACAACCACATGAACGTGTACATACACCACACACACACTAAATAAATAAATAAAATCTGCTTCATTCTTAGAGATGCTGGAATTCTAACAATCCTCACTGCCGCTTGTCTTTACTTCTCCCATGTTATTACCGTTAGATGACTGCAAAAAAAAGTGTTTCCGAGCCTAAGATTTCTACCAAACAGCTACTGCAAAAATTGGTGCGTTAAGAGCAGTGGCGTACAGAACGTTTGAAAACTAATACTGCCCTCTGCTGGTAGTTCTCTGCAGTGAGACGTATGCGTGTGTACGGCTGTTGGTACCTCACTTCTCAGTTTGTGGGTATCCATTTTGACATTAAGAGATTAGAGTTTGTTTCTCATCGGAAATATTTGGAGTCCTTAGGAAATAAAATGCAAAATGTATAGGCCATGGAAATAAATGTCTAATCATTACCACCTAAATAAACACCTTTAAAGATATAGCTCTGCCGTAGGGATGGGAAGTGCTGTCTCGCAACTTAATGGTTCAAAATCCGTGATATCAGAACTGCATCTGATTGAACACAAATTTAACTGCCCAAGAATCTTAGTTTCCTGCTAACAAGACAGTTCTGGAATGTACTCAGTCCTCATCAGGCAATAACACAATTCTGCCTCCCTCTCTCACCAACGAGGTAGATGAACTGACTACCGTCACTCTGTTGCGGCATGAGATTTGGGAGTGTATCTCAGGACATTTGCTTTATAAACCCTACAGCAGATGGTGCTATGTTTGAGGGCAAGAAGCTTCATTGAAACCAAGGTCCTTGTTAATTAAAAAGATAAATCGTGGACGGGGGTGCTCCCACCATTCTATACTGAGCCCTTCTCTCTCTGGTGGTAGAAATGGATATGTAAAATCAGCTTTGGTCAAGACTCCCTTGAGAATGAGTGCTGTCTTATTTCACCTTGGCATTTCTAGTGCTTACTTAGCACTGTGTCCTTTATATAATATGCACTTCAGGCTTATTAAATGGAGAACTGAATTGGCCCATGTACTATATTAATCATTTTAGACTCTTTCCTCAATAAAATGCTTAGGAGTGAATGAAGAAGGGTTTGGGAGAAAGAGTGTATGCTTCTGAACTCCCAGACTTGGATTTAAATCCTGGCTTTGATACCCAGCTATGTATTGGGAGCAAATTTAACTTCCCCAAGCTGTGGCTTCATCATCTATAAAATACGATTTTTTTTCCTCCTTCTTCCCATAGGGATACGAAATGAAATGCGTGTCCTGGAAAATTCTTGCTGCATAATGGATTTTTCAGAGTTTTCTTCTCTGCCTTCTCAAAGTGCTTATTACTTTCTTTATAATCAAAACTATAGATTACAGTGATCTTGGATCCATCTTGAGAAACGGACAAAGAGAATCTGAGGCTCCTACACTGTCCACATTGGTAAGCCAGGAAGAAGAAGCATCTATGTATAACCGCCCCTGTTTTGCCACTTGAAAGTTGCTGATTCCAAAGAACGTTGTTGGAAAAGGCAGTTGGGGGCTTTGTTTCACTGCCTGACATTTTCCAATTAAGCACAAGTGGAGAGCTACGGCACCTTCCATGCCGTCAGTGATCTCCAGACTTCGAAACACTTCCATCCACACTCTCACTTCTGTCGCGCATCAGCCCTCAGATAAAGCCAAGGAAAGGAAGGAGGGCAGACCTGCCAGATGTGTCCTGACTTGTCCAAGCGTCCTTTGTGATCCGCCTTGCAGCAATCGTTCTGGACTCACCGGCGCCCTCTAGGCTCCACACCAGGCATTGCATTCTGAGATCCTGCTTTCTCCTGCTGCCTGGGGCACTGTAGTCTAAGACAACCAAGTCGTGATGAGTCCTGGTGCTCATTTTCCCCCTCAGTGACTCACAACTAGCATGTGGTGAGTTGTTTGGAATTAGCTACTTTCCCAAGGTTTTGTACCAAGCTTGAATGCCCTTGGTGATATTTTTAACAATTCCGGGGAAGCTCTCAGTTTATTTTGAACATTAAAGATGCTACAGTGAGTGTAAGCAGAATGGAAAAGATGAAGCTCTTGTCTGTGGGGCTACAGACTTAGAGTCGCCATTGGAAACAGCTGTGCTTTCTTCTCTGGTGCGGTGTAGTCATTGTTATGTTCCCAGTGCCAGTGGTGGCCAGCTGTTCCCACCAGAAATTCCCACACCATCAAGGAACGTTCTGTGTAAAGATATGGGCAACACCTGTCGACTGCTGTTTCTGTACCAACTCTAGCTCCACATCCAGCCCTTCTTATATCATTTATTCTCACGCTGATCACACATCCTTCCATAAGAGTATTTCTGATCTTGGATCCCTGTACTTTCCAGAAAATTCTATCCCCCTGAAATTGTGGGGGGGGGGGAATGTGGATGTGGATACTTTATCGAAGTAGTACTTTCAACACACTCTCAAATGGATTCATTCTTTACAGTGGAGGTAAAGAAGATTGGCTATGGTGGACAAGTACATCATATTCCTCCTCACTGCAAATAAAATAATTATTTCTTCTCGGTCATCCATGGGAACCCTCAAGGGCAAAATTAAAAATTAAATTAAGTAGGGACAAAACACAGAAGGGCTGGAGAAGTGGCTCGGCTGTCAAGAGTGCATACTGTTTTTACAGAAGATTCGAGTTTATTTCCCACTGTGGACACTGGGGGTGCTCACAGCCACCTGTAGCTCCAGCTCCAGTGAATCTGGTGCCCTCTTCTGGCCTCCAAGAGCACTGCACTCAAGTACATACACACACACACACACACACACACACACACACACACACACATCAAAATAAAATCTTTTTTTAAAAAAAAGCATAGAGAAAAGTTAACTAGAAATAGTGTATCTGTTAGCAGGTAATGGCTGATAAATCACTCTATAAGAAGTGGTCATAAATGGTCATAAATAATGAACTGGTCAGAAACCAAATTGCACACTATTATTTTGCATAACTCATGCCACACACTAACAAGAAGTTCATGGCAGGACCCCTGGAAAGGCTGTCAAGGAGGCAATGGGTATCACAAAAGTCCATAAGCTCAGCTTGTGCTTAAAAGCAAAGTAAACGCCAAATTTTAATAAACAATTTATGGACGTGCTTATTGTAATCATCCTAGCTAATCTGCTTCTCCAATTATCTAAGCATCCAGTTCAAAGCTGGCGCCTGAGAACTTTCTTTCTCACTGTGTGGAAAAGACCACAGAAATTCTGAATTTGCCTTAATATGATGAATGCCAGAATGTGCTATTTACTGACCGAAAACACCAATTTGGTCCCATAAAATTGTCTTCAAACTTGGGATTTAATAAATCTCATGTAAGTTTCCACACAGACTCCCTCTAATCAGAAAATGCATCATCTATTGCATGTTTGATGTGCCCCTGAAATCTCAGATGTTGCTAATTTAATCATCAAGCTCCTATGTTGATAGTATTTGGACAAGGGGTATTTGGGAGGTAAGTAAATTAGATAAGTTTGTGAGGTTGGGACCCTTCTAGTGGCATTAGTGACTATAAGAAGAGGAAGAGAACAGCCGGGGAAATGGCTAACTCAGCGATGAACTTGAACACAGGACCAGGACCTGAACTCAAATTCCCCGCACCTCTGTAAAAAGCTGGCCATAGCATCTTAGCGCAGGGGGGACTAGGAGACAGAGGAATCCCTTCAGCTTGCTAGCTGGCCAACTAGTTAAATTAATAAGCTTCAGGCTCAGTTGCAGACCTGTCTGAAAAAGTTGAGAACACCCAGCATTGACCTCTGACCTCCACCAGCACATACACACATGTGCACATACACACTCACACACACTCACACAACCACTTCCTATACACACACAGAGAGAGAGAGAGAGAGAGAGAGAGAGAGAGAGAGAGAGAGAGAATACATAGATAAAATAAATAAAGCCCAGATAGACACAGTCTGGCTTATCTTGCCCTATGATAGCCTCAGGAAGAAAATCTTTACTGGACCAGAAGCCAAGCATATGCCAACGTCACGCCCTTGGTTTCCTCAGAACTTCGGAACTTTAAACCAAATAAACTTTCTTTCTTTCTTTCTTTCTTTCTTTCTTTCTTTCTTTCTTTTTTTTTTTTGATGTATATATAAATTCCATAGTCACAGGTATTTTGTTATAGCAACAGAACATGAACTGAGACAGTATCCAGGCTTCATCTTTATTCTTTGTTTCCAACACTCCTCCCTGCTCTACTTCTTCCCATTCCTCTTTATGGGCTTCACTGAGAAATAGAGAAAGTAGTGATAAAAGCTGACATTCTCTGCCGACACAGAACTGAGTCTAGGGCTGACTAACACAGTAACAGAACAAATGCCCTTGACCGTGGAAAACTATCTGTGCAGTCTCAGTGTCTCTGCTTTTCCCGTACTACTTCCGCTGTCTTAATGATCTTTCAATAATTTGATGCTCCTCAGAAAACTGCCCAGTCACTGAAGCCATCTCGAATCCCCAAGCATCGCGCCACCATCAATTTGTCCAATAATAGAGCATCGGGAAAAGAAAATAGCAGAACTAGGGGAGTTGAAATCTTTTTTTCCCCTTCCTTTTCCACCCTGTAAGAAGAGAGTCACTGCTGAGTAAGGAAGACAAGTTAAAAGGAAAAATATAAGCCACCAGCAGCGACTTGGAGTGTGCCCTCCTGGCATAACGGACAAGCTTTTGGCTAAAGAGAATAAATGAATAGTAAAATCAAGCACATGTTCATCACGAAACAATAATAGAGAGGAGGATTTTAACAAGTTAGTTTTGGAAAAAAGTTCCACTTGGGTCACTTCTAGTAAAATTTTGATTTCGTATCCCTATACATTTATTACCATTTAATGGAGCGCAACCAGGCAGTTAAAAGTAACTTCTTCGGGGAAAAAAAAGTTAGTGGTGCAATAAAATTTGAAAACTTGGTTCTTCGGCGCTTGAGATGCCATTCCCAGAAGTCTATTTAGACCAGTTTTATTCACTCATGCGGCATATCAAAATAAAACTGCAAGTGTAAATTTTTAATAAACTTGAATTTTTTTTAAAAAAAAAAAAAAGAAAAGTAGTTTTGGTGTGAATCACATGCTGGTCCTCACATACTAAGACTTATTCCAAGAGTAATAAAAATTTTCACACTTACTATGCAGTTCAGGACAAGCTAATAATTTGCTCTGAGTTCTAGGGTGTTTCTGTCCTATATCAAATCTGACCAAATTCAATCAAGACTTTTTTAAAAATCCATTGAGCCTTTAAAAACCTCCCGGAATTCTATCTCCTTCACAAAGACTTGCCTGCTTAAGGGTGACAAATTCACACCTTTTAGCCTTCCCTGTCTGCTTAAGGTGACATTTGTAAATCTGATCCTGCTATCCAGCAGTTTCGGGGAATGAAGCTGGGACAGAGGGCCAAAGACGGGCCAAGCCAGGTGCTCAGAGGGTAGAACAAGAGAGGGAGAAGCAAGCACAAGGCCTTTCAAGTTAAGGACTACATCCTGCATCTTCATTGGTAGAGCCTTGTATAGGGTATATAACAAGAACAAGTAAACGAATGAACATTATCAACTACATAGGTTCTGAAAACCATACAAGAGGCAAATAAGACAGCCACTTAACCTTGCAACGAGGAGCAGCTAGAGGAAGTGTGTCCTTAAAAACAAAGACATGGGCTAAAAATAATAAATGCAGAGTTAACTTCACCAGTGTTCTATTATTATTTTGTTGGGGGTAGTGATGGCCGTAGTGTATGTGTGTGTGTGTGTGTGTGTGTGTGTGTGTGTGTGTGTGTGTGTGCTGATATAGAGTCTCATTATAGGGCCCTGGCTGGCCTGGAACTCATTATGTAGGCCAGGTTGACTTTGAGCTTGCATCTGTCCTCATCCTGGGTGTGGGATTACAAGCATATATTACAATATAGGGTTACTGGGATTCTGCACTACCTTGATCATCTTAGATCAAAATATAAATAGCTTGTTATTTAAATGTGTGATTGCTGCAAAAATTGGTAAGGGCAGTTAATATCCTAGATATCAGATCAGGGATCCTGCTTTCTCTCAAAGCAATGAAAATGGGACTAAAACTTTTCCACTTAAAATGATAATGACTGTATTAGATCATAAAATCTTCTACAAATGAGCAAATCTTGGCTGGATGCTATGTATGCGCTGTGTGGTTTCATATGAAAGAATACTGCAAAGCCTTCTACTGGCCATATGCAGATATGAGACAATGATGTGAGGTATGAAGAGTCAGTGTGAATTTTAGTATTAAGAGAAACCTGCCGGTGGTGGTGGCGCACACCTTTAATCCCAGCACTCGGGAGGCAGAGCCAGGCGGATCTCTGTGAGTTCGAGGCCAGCATGGTCTCCAGAGCGAGTTCTAGGAAAGGTGCAAAGCTACACAGAGAAACCCTGTCTCGAAAAACCAAAAGGAAAAAAAAAGAGAGAGAGAGAGAGAAACCTTCTAGAAGGTCACAAGAGCAAATAGTTCACTGCATTCTGCATCAGACAGGGTTGTCTTAATGCTGATAGTCCAAGGAGTTTTGAGGGGAGAATGGACCAGACAGTGAGAAGTTTTAAAAGAGCATGGTGTGAAGAACACTTAATACAGATATGGTAATCCAAGATGTGGGAAATGAATACTAACCTTCAGATCAGTTTTAATTTGTGTGTTGGACTACCAGGACAGCAAAGTATAGTAAATATAATATAATTGGTTTAAGATGTGTTACTGATATAAGAGTGCTCTTATTTATTGTTGGGTTTTGGTGGTTTGATAATGTGCACAGAGCCCATGAACCCACCACACAACAAGAAAACAAGATGTTGACAGTATCTTCCTCGACCACTGTCAGGTCCTCCTATTGTAACCAAATGCC
>CABHPP010138492.1:17920-42411 GCA_902168425.1 Peromyscus attwateri | reverse complement strand
GAAGCTGTGGAATGAAGCTTCAGGGTGAAAAGTTGAACTGGGGTCCAAGCGCAGGAAATGGCGAGTTCAGGTCCAGGTCTAGATGGGTAAAAAGTTAGATGAGTTGGTAGTCCCAAACCGTAACGACAATGGGACAAAGAAGATAAACGGAAGCTTCAGGGACAGTTGGGAGTCCCCCGCTCTCCAATCTCTGATGCAGATACCGGCTATCACATGCTAGATTGGTGGGGCATCATCACCACCACAGTGTTAGGTGTCCAGCACCCTTCCTGTCTGGTGTGTCTGTTAAGTTCTTGGGCCTGGCTTCTCTGATATGATTGTGACACACCCATGGGCCCCTTCAGTCTCAATGCACCCTGATAAATGTATAAGGCAGTTCCTTTCTACTTCCAGGAGTGCCATTTATCAGTCTATGCTAGATGAGTGCCGTTTGCAGCTGATGGTGTAGTTTGTGGCTCTACCCAGGGCTTAGACCCATTCCTCAAAAATGGAGTGAAGGGGCTCCTTGTAAAGTAGTCTCTCAGGCAAAGCACAGCCTGCAAAACAACAACACTATTTCACTACTCTACTGCGCAGCAGAGCAGCTTAAGAGTCAGACACAGCTTATTTTCAACATGATTTCAACTCTTACTTTGAGCTCTTTATTTTTTGGTCTTTGTGTCTCTATAATAAGCTATTTGTAACTTTGGCAACGAACCTGAAGAGACATGCAAACAAAACAAAACGATAACAAAAACATAGAAATGGCCAACAAGTATGTGAAAAAGAGTCCAATGTCACCAACCATCAGAGGAATGCAAACTACACCCACTAAGGAAGACACGCAAAGAGTTACTGTAGACTAAGGACACCCTCAGCGGCCTGAAGCACAGCCATTGGGGAAACACAGGCATTTTGTTTTGGTTTTGAGATCATATTCCACTATGGGGAACTTGTTTATGCTTCTAATAACATCAGGGGAGAAATGTTGATTTTCTCACTTGTGAACATGGGTCACTGAGTATTTATGCTGGTCACTTACTCTCAGCTTCTGTCTATCACCATCATTCCATCATCCACCATATTGACTTAGTCTCATTGCTGTGACTAAATGTGAGACAAGAAACAATTTAAGGGAGGAGAGGGTCATTCTGGCTTATAGCTCTAGGGGACATGTTCCACCATAACAGGGAAGGCACAGGGGCAGGAGCAGGAGGCTGGCTGGTCACATCGCATCTGCAGTAAAGACGCCCAGAGTGAACAGGAAATGGGGACAGGCTATAAGAGGCTCTGCCTCCTAAAGTTCTACAACTTCCCCAAAATAGCATCACCAGCTAAGGACCAAGTGTTCAAATGCAGGTGCCTATGGGGGACATTTCACATTCAAACCACAACATCCATCAAACAGTCACTGAGTTACTTTCTAGAGCCTGGAAATACAAAGGTTGACAAGCAGAATGTCTGTAAGGTGGGATTTACTAGTATATATTTCTTAAAAAGGAAGGGAATTCTGACTCAGGCTGGAAACACAAATGAACTTTGAGGACATCATACTGAGAAGCCAGTCACCAGAAGACAAGTGCTGCATCATCCCACTTACACAACAAGCACACTCAAGAACAGAGGTTTCCAGAACCTGGGACAAGGTGAAACAGTTACTATGTACTAGGAATGGAGTTTCTGCCTGGGGTTTGAAAAAGTTCCAGAAGTGGATAGTGGCAGTGGTTGCACTGTATAAATGTGAATACTACCACTGGGTTCTATACTGAATACAGTTATCTTAGTCCATTTTATAAGTTTACCACAATTAAACAAGCAAAAAAGAAAGGAAAAAGGATTGCCAAACTGTGGTTCCAGCCTACAGGGGAGTCTTACTTCAGAGTGGGAAGGATGCAGTCTTAGAACTGACCATTTCATGCAGGATGGAAGCTGTGCAACACAGAGACCTCAGGATGTGTGGAGCCCAGACCCCCTATGGGGGGGACTGATCTTATCAAGGGTCTCTGAGAAGAATCCCCTGAGGGCTGACCCCAATGCTGACTCCCAAGAGTGGCCAGGTCAAATGCATGTGTGGACTGCTGACTGCAGCCTGGGGAAGGAGGACAGGGGTGTTCCCATCAGGAAGGACAGCAAGTGTCTGAGAAAGCTTGGTGTCTGAGGAACTTTAAGTTGCTTCTTTGTCTGGAGAAAAATGACATAACAGGGTAGAAAGAAGAGGCCACAGAGGCAGACCTTTTAGCCTAGTGATGGGGTGGAAATCCAGGGACATGCTGACATTGCGGCTGTCCTTCTGTCCAGCTGGCTAACTTCAGGGGACAGTCACTATTCTAGTTTCAGTCTGCTGATGTGATAAAACACTCTGACAAAAAGCAACTTAAGGTAGTCTCAGCATTCCGTTGCTGTGAAGAGACACCATGACCATGACCGTGGAAACTATTATAAAAGAAAGCATTTAATTGGGGGCTTGCTTACAATTTCAGAGGTTTAGTCATCCATTATTTGTAGCTGGAGAGTTTTCTCTCTGGGTTCCACCAAGCCCGGGCAGTCCGACAGCCCACTTATAAAGTAAACACACAGACACTTATATTATTTAAACTGTTTGGCCTAATGGCTCAGGCTTCTTGTTAACTGTTCTTATATCTTAGATTGACCCATTTTTATAAATCTATACCTTGCCACGTGGCTCGAGGCTTACCGGCATCTTCACATGCAGCTTGTCAAGGCGGCGGCTGGCAGTGTCTCTACCCCTCCACCTTCCACTTCCCTCAATTCTCTTCTCTTTGTTCCACCTATACTTCCTGCCTGACTACTGGCCAATCAGTGTTTTATTTATTACCCAATCAGAGCAACACACGTAACATACAGAACATCCCACAGCACTTCCCCTTTTCTTTTTTTCTAAAAGGAAGGTTTTAACTTTCACATAGTAAAGTTATAGATAACAAAACAATTATCAAGCAAGAATCATAGTTATAGTATCTAGTCTATTTATAATAACTAGTTTATTTGGCAAAATTAAAGAAGATATCCTTAAAAGACAGGTCTTTAGTTTGTCAAATTTATCATCCACATCTTGTAACCAGGACATGAACTGTCTTGCATTAAATCGATCTCTCACAAAAGTTTTACTGTCATCAGACTGTGAGTCCAAGGGCACGTTGTACACCTCTGCATCCAGCAGGACAGTGCAAGCACTGAACGGCAGCGTCTGATTGGCCAGTGTCCTCGCAGCTCTGTAATGGACTCGCAGAACTTCTTGTTCATTGGATACAATAAGTTTCTCCCTTTCAATACTATGTCTTTTAATGAGGCAGCAACACGAAGCTGCAGCTTTAAATGCAGTCCAGAGACTAGAATGGCAGCTCAAACTCCAGGAACTCGATCCCGCCACCTATAAGTCTATCAGTATTTATGAGATCCAGGAGTTTTACGTTCCCCTTGTTGATGTTAATGATGATTTTGAATTGACTCCTATATAGCAGTTGGTACTTGCCTGGGTATCATCCTAAACTAACGATACAAGAGTTATACTGTGGAATACTGCCTTTTAAGAAAAACCCTGATAATACGCCTTTACAGTTGTTAGTGAAGTTAACTAAAGTTGGTTATGTAGTGAACACTGTCATTTTATAAAAATAAAGAAAAATATTTTGGATCTTAGATCCAAATACAGTTTCTAACAGAAAACTATTATTTATATTCATCAAAGGTAACTATTGCATTAGAAAATGTTGGCAAGCTGAGTAGATCTTTAAAAAGTTGAGAAAACCTGTTAACAGCGCTGGAAGTTGTTAGCACTCCAAGTAACAAGATAACCAACCACAAGTACTCAGATCTCTTGCGGGTTTTATTAAAAGTACATGAGTAAACACAAAGATCCAATTCCTCCCAAATAGTTTCTAATGCAGAAGAAAAATCTTGGCACAAAATTCCTCAGTTTATTTTATCTGTAAATTAATTGTACAGTTTCTTTTTTTGAAAGTTTTAATATTGTCTTCCTTTTTAATAACTTATTTTATACATATTGTACATCTTGTAATTAATGGTCAATGTATATACAAGGGACAAAAATTGAAAAAAAAAAGAAGATATCCTATCTTATATTTGTGAGTCTAAGGTTTTATAACTAAAAATCTTTTATCATAACTAAGAAAAATTGTAACTATCTAGCTTCAACTACATCAAAGACCTCAGAAGGATATAATATTACCTGAGAAACAGAAGGATGCAAGTAACTTTCGGGAGTCTTGTATGGTAGACAGAGACAGCTGGCAGCCTGGACCTAATGTTCCTTTGTAAAGTTGGGGCATCTGTCTTCAGCCCACAGGGCTAGAGTCTCTCAGTTACTTTTTTCAGTGTCCTGTAGAATGTCTGGCAGTTTCCTCTGTGAAGCAGGAACCTGAAGGACCATTTTGTCAAGCAAAGTTCAATGGTCACCTTTCTATGGGTCCTGCATGTCCAGTCGATCAAGCAGTACAGGCAAGAACAGTTTCTTGCCCAAATGGCTATTTTTGCCAAGGTGAAGATAAACTCCATATGGAGTGTCTTTGATGCCCATCCTCCTCTCTGAAGTAAATCGGTGCTGCCAGGAGCAGACATGTCTCACTGTCCAGAAAGTCTAAATTTTTAAAACATTTTAAATGTCATATTCTGTAGGTCTTTGAAGTATTTGAAGATTACCTATCTATCTGAAATATATCTATGTATACCTAGAAGACTTAACTAACATGGCTATGAGTATGATTATCATAGATGACTAATTATTAATCTATTTTTAATTATCCATTACAATTTTAAATGAGCTGTACAAACATAACACCTTAAACAAGAGTAGAAATATACACACAGCATAACAAAATTAACTTTAAGTTTGTATCAATAAACTAAAATCTATACCAATGTAAAACATTTCAAACAAGTTAGGTTCAGCAATTTACCCTATCATATCTATATCATATCCCCTTTTCTTCTTTAGAAAGAGATTGTATTTATAATCAACCTGTTTTAAATAAAAATAATGGTTTTTCTCTGTCCCACACCAGAGGGCTCTTTTGATTTGGGACACAAGAATCTCTTAACTTTTAACTTTTTTTTTTTTTTTTTTTTTTTTTTAAGCAATATGCCTGGGTTTAGAGAGGGAGTGAGCCAATTCCAACTCCAAAGTCAGCTTGGTATATTTGGGAATTTGGGCGTAGCTTCTCTTACTACTTCCTGCTGGAAGGGGGTGCTGTATCTTATGGGGACACAAAGAAAATTTTAGGTTTATGGGGTAGTCCGTGAGGCTGTATTGTCTGAGCCAGTTGCCTTGAAATGGTTCTGGATGTTGGATCATCTGGGCCTTGGTGTCATCGGAGACCTTTCAGGGGGTCTTGGCTGGTCAAACCTGATGTATCTTAATCTGGAACAAATCCATAGCCTCTGACTTTCTATGGAAACAAAAGCAGAGTTAATAATTTCATCAATAATTATTAACATGGCAAGGAGCATGACAGCTTTCAGGAAGCCATGGTACTGGAGCAGCAGCTGAGAGCTCATCTCATTTCTTGAGGCCAAGAGAGAGAGAGAGACTGAGCCTGGCATGGGCATTTGAAGCCTCAATGCTCATCCTCCAGTGAGGTACTTCCTCCAACAAGGATACACCTCTTAATCCTTCTAATCCTTTCAAAGAGTTTCACTCCCTGGTGAGTAAGCAGTCAAACATATGAGCATATGGGGGCCATTCTTATTCAAACTACCTTAGGTAGGAAAGGGTTTATCTGGCTTATACTTCCAGGTCACAGTCCATCATTGAGGGAATTCAGGGCAGGAACTCATGAAGAAACCATGGAGGAACACTGTTTACTGGCTCATGTAGCTGGAGTTCTCTCACTGGCTTGCTCACAGGTTCATGCTCAGCTAAGTCTTACACTGTCTGTCTTACGGTTTCTATTGCTACGAAGAGACACCATGACCATAGCAACTCTTATAAAGGAAAACATTTCATTGGGGCTTGCTTACAGTTTTGGAAGTTTAGTCATTATCATCTTGGTGAGAAGCATGGCAGCATGCAGGCATATACAGTGCTGGAGAAGGAGCTAAGAGTTCTACATCTTGATCCACTGGCAACAGGAAGTGAACTGAGTACCACACTGGGCATAGCTTGAGCATATATGAGACCTCAAAGCCTGCCTCCACAGTGACACACTTCCCTCCATACCTTCTAATAGTGCCACTCCCTATGGGCCAAGCATTCAAACACAAGAGTCTATGGAGCCATACCTATTCAAACCACCACACCGTCCAAGTCCATCTGCCTAGGGATGATGATGTTGCCCACAGTGAGCTAGGCCCTCTGATATCAGTGATCAATCAAGACAATCTCTCACAGACATGGCAATAGGTCAATTTGACTTAGGTAATTTCTCAATTGAGACGCCTTCAGATGACTCTAGGCCACGTCCAGTTGACTGTTGAGGCTAACTAGGACAGCCATCATCTTTCTTATTAAACTGAAAGCAGAGAATACTAAATTTACAAATGAGCTAGCCACTTACTGATCAGTTCAGCATTCTGAGCATCACCAAAGTTTTGAATGCTGTATATGTAGGACCTGGAGATGTAGCTTAGTTGGTCAAGTGTTTACCTAGCATGAAGGAAGCTCTGGTTTCAATCACCAACACTGCATAAAAACCAGCATGGTGGCACATGCCTATAATCCCAGCCCTCAAAAGGTAGAGGCAGGAGGATCAGAAGTTCAAGGATATACTCAGCTATATAGGAAGTTCAAGGCCAGTCTGGCTGGGATACATGAGACTCTGTCTGGGGGAAAAGAGGAGAATTAGGCAAAGATTCATAAGCTCAATTTGGAAGTCCAACTGGTGAGTTTAAAAGGAAAAGAAAGATGTTTCTCAGCCATATAGAATATCATCCATACAGCCTATGGTAAACTGTTGCTCTGGTGGTGCCCAATGAACCACCTCCCAAGATTCATGCCCTTGTATAATCTCCTGTCAATTCAACCCTTGGCCATGAGAGTAACTTTGGTCAGTGAGTCATAAACAACAATATTTCAACTGGATCCTTAAGTACTTTCACAATAGGCCTTATCTTTCTGTAATGTTCCTTACTAGTGCCCACCATGATGTGAAAAAGCACAAACAGCTACCAAGAAGCCCACACAGAAGAGCAATGAGAGAGGGCTCAGAGGTTAGGCGCACTTGCTGTTCTTCCAGAGGTCCTGAGTTCAATTCCCAGCACCCACATGGTGGCTCACAACCATCTATAATGAGATCTGGTGCCCTCTTCTGGCCTGCAGGGATACATGTAGGCAAAATACTGTATATATAATAAATAAATCTTTTTTTTTTTTAAAAAAAAAAAAAGAGCAATGAGGTCTCTGGTCATTAGTCTCAAGTGACCACCAAACCTGCCACCAGAACCACCCTCCCAGTGTGGGAGTGAGGCACTTAAGACCAGCTAACCCACCATCGTGCCAGACAGAACAACCTTCTGATTAATAAACAGTACCATGAAAAATGACAAATTGTTGTTTTAAGTGATTAAATTTGGGGGAAATTTGTTATCTAACAATGAATGAAGGTATTTATGAAGGATTAAAAACACCATATTGGGTTTTTTTTCAGATGTGGGTGTCACTCTAGAGTTCTGGCTGGTCTAGAACTCATTACGTAGAATAGGCTGGTCTCAAAACCATAGATATCTACCTGCCTTCACCTCCCAAGTGCTGAAATTAAAGGAGTGCACCACCACACCTGGCTATAAATCTTAATTTTTAAATCTCCAGGTATAGAATAAAACTTAATGAGCCATTCTGACTTGACTGCCTACTTCACCCTGTGGCCATGGTGGGGTCTATCTGTAAAATGTGAGTCACATCTGTTCCGAAGGACTTTCATGGGCATTAACTGGTGGAATGTGTTTAAAATGCTTGGCTTGTTTGAATACTCAATGACTGCCCAAAAATGTCAGCCATTGTTATTACTCAATCAAATGTATTGGCTTTGTTTTTGTTCTGAGAAATTTTGAATGGATTTAAAATGGGATAGGGGCAAAGTTTATCAATTGAGAGAAAGGAGAACAATCTGGAAGTTCAGAAGGCATTATGCTCAAAACTTTCTCACAGGAACAAAGAGATGGAGGCCTGTCAGAGGCCTAAGATGCACAGGACAAATCCTAGCTGCTCACAGACCAAGAGACAGCCAAACATCCTAGCCTCTGAGTCTAACCTGGCTCTCTCAACCAGGTGATGGCATTAGCATCAAGACCTAAGAGCCCAGAGTCCCTGGGATTAGCAGAACATGCTGTCTCAGGCTGCCAACTGTGATCAGAAATTAAAGCCAGATGTGAACTCTTCCTAATTCAAGGGAAAGCCCTAACTTTCATCATCAGTTGAGGGAAACAAAGGTAGGCAGTATCCGTCCCCCCACCCAAAAAATCCTGGTTTCTCCCCAGAACGAGTGTACGGTATCAATGGATTGATGATCCTGTCTGAATGTCCTCATATAGCTGCTTTCTCTCAGGGGTCCCCTGCAGATGGCATACAAGGCTAGTAGATTTCTGCAGTAATGCTCACTCAGCTTGCTGTGGCCATTTTCTCCTACCCCCCTACCCCAGCCCAGTGTGGATTTTAATGGATAGAAAAGGGACAGCAAGTTCAGCCAAATGGATGAATTCATGACACGAGACTGAAGAAGAGAGGAAGAAAACTTATAGGCAAAGATCCGTAGGCTCAGTTTTAAACTCCAGCATGCAAGCTTAAGGGAAAAGGGTGTTTCTAAGCCATATGGACTATCATCCACACAGCCTATGGTAGGCATTGCTTTGATGGTGCTTAATGAACTACACCTCACAAAATCTAGGCCTTTGTGTTGTCTCCTGTGTTAATTCAACCCTTGAGCCCCCTACCCCCATCTTAAAATAAGACAGTGCACAAAATGCTCGGTTCTGTTAATAGCGTCATCATTAAGGAAGAAGTTGTTTCTATAAAGCAGCGCACTGTCCTGACACACACCTTCTACTCACCCTTAGAGGAAGATGGCGTCTAAGAAGCTTGGGCTGGCTAGCGGGTGTCCTGCTGAGAAATGCCTTCCCAAACTTGTACACCCACACTGGAGGGTGGACAAATTAGTCCTATGTCGAAGAAGTTCCCTGGTGGCTTTTCTCCACAGGGGAAAGGTTCTTCTTTCCACATTCCAGCCCTTCCTACATTCTTGCTGTGCCTTCAGCCAGGACAGTCCTCTCAGCTTGAACTAGTGAGACTGAAGTAGGGCTAAATATCCTCCCAAATGTCCTCCCCGCCAAGAGTGAAGCCCATTCCCTCTGTCCTGCCAGCCCCACAGTGACTGTGTCAGGTACAAGCCAGATGCTTATACCTGAGGAACTGCCTCCATCAGCCGGCCCAGGAGCATGTTGATGAGATAAGTTTCTTGATTGCTGGTTGATGGAAGGTGGCCTAGCCCACAGTAGGAAATGCCTCTCTAAGTACGTGGTCCTGGGCTATATAAAAAAGCTAGGCGAGCAAGCCAGAAAGTAGCATTCTTCCATGGTCTCTGCTTCAGTTCTTGTCTCTAAGTTTCTGCCTCAACTCCCTTTGATGATGGACTGTAACCTGTTCTTTCCTTCCAGAAGTTGCTTCTGGTCAACAGAAAATCAAACTAGATCAGTTAATGTAAGAATAGCGCCCATGATAGGGACTGGGCCTGCCAAGGATAAGGATTCCTTTTTACCTAAAAACTCACCAAGTGGTCCAATCCTATCGGTCCCTATCTCCAGCTTACCCTACTCTGGAGTAAGCAACACCCTGTGCTCAAGAGAAAAGTCAGCTCAGAGCTATTCCCTGGACAAGCAGCCAGGGCCACTGCAGAGTAAACAGTAAGCAAATGCTGATCTGAGAAGTGAATTATTATGACACATAACCCTTCCACGATGAGGAAATATTGACAACAAACAAACAAACAAACAAACATAGTTTTAACTTTTGCATTTTCTTATGGTGGACAGTCATCCAACGCCCCAACAGCCATCTGAAGCCAATAGTCCTGATTGCTGAAAACCACAAAGTTGTATAAGTGCTCTCCTCCTTTTTGGAAGCCATGTTCATTCTCTCTCCATGAGACAGGGCTGTCTGCAAAGCCTTGAACTGACAAGGTGACCCATGGGGCTAACTTTGGTTCATCAAAGTAGTGACTGAAAAAGAAAGAAAATTCTTATAAATAAGAGGTCAGGAATGTCCACATTAAAGAAACTATCTTGGACTAGGGGTATTTCTGATGATCTATTAAGCTGAGACTCTATTTTGATTCATAAAAACCAGGCTATGTGAATTAAATACTTGGTGCTATATTATGAATTCCATAAAGATTAACTAATGTAATAGTCAGAAAACAACTTCAGCAGCTCTTACAGCCTGGAAAATCCAGTTAAGATCAAGAGAACAACTTCTACCCCACCCAAGTTACATAATAGTTTCCCTCCTATTTAGGTGGGGTTTTGTTTGTTTGTTTTTAAATGTGTGTATGCCTGTGTTGGGGTCAGAAGATACCTTTGAGGTCCTCTGTGGATCCTGAGAATCAAACTCAGGCTGCCAGTTTTGGCTCATGTGTCTTTACCCACTGAGCTATGTCACTGGCCTCTCTTCCATGAAGAATAACATTCTTGCCAGGGTGGGGACTTAGTGCTTAACACTTGCCTACCATGCTCAAGGCCTTGAGTTTGATTCCCAGCATGGAAGGAAAAAACAAAAATCTAGGGTTTCTCTATGTAGCCCTAGGTGTTCTAGAACTCACAATGTAGAGCAGGCTGGCATCGAACTCAGACCCGTCTGCCTCTGCCTCCCAACTGCTGGGATTAAAGGTGTGCACCACCATGCCAAGTTCCCGCCTAATTCTGAATGAAAGATCTGCAGAATTCTTTAACTTAACATAGATCATAATTTGTCCCATAGAATACTGAAGTGTTTTCAAGTAGTGTGTGCATTTATTTATTTATTTATCAAAATGACTCAAAACATAACCAGGAAAATGAGCAGCTTGTTTCAAGAGACCTACTAAGGCTGTGCTTTCTCTTTCCGCAAGGGTTAAGTACTTCCAAATAGCATTTTCTCTGTCAGTAAGAATAATATGCCAGGGCCGGAGAGATGGCCCAGTAGTTAAAAGCACTTACTTTCTGAGACCCCAAGTTTGCTTCCCAGCACCCACATAGGTAGACTCACAACTGTCTGCAACTCCAGCCCCAGGGGATCTGAAACCCTCTTCTGGTCTTCACTGGCACTCACACATGTGCACGTAAATAAAACAAATCTTAAAGAAAGATAATTGTCTTTTTTTTGTTGCTGTTTTTAATGAATACTTATGACATTTAAAATGTTACTATACTTTTGAGTCCAAGTAATGAAAAACAGGATAAATGTGTGTGAGGGGCTCTGCCTTGTACCACACTAACAAAAGTCCTTAACACCCCAATGCAGCACCAACAAATGAGAGACACAGCCAATACTCACCACAGCTGTTCCAGAAGGACGTGTATCTTCTCTGGCAGTATGAAACCTGTGATTGTACACAGACAAGCTTGGGCTATCACTGTGCTTGGCTGGGGACAGCAGTAGGTTGATATGAAATTATAAGGTTGGTTATTTCTGCCATAAAAAGGAAAGAAAACATATTTACAACCACGACATAACCACATCCAAAGTACTGAACTCTTACTGAAGACAAGCAACAAACTCCAGAGCTCATATACCCACAGATCCGCATTGCAGAAGACAGCGCCAAGCCAGTCAAAGAGCTCCGGTGCACTGCAGGCCTCCTCTGGCTCTCCTGCAATCCAGCTGCTCTGCAGCACTGGGCACTGCAGCTCTCTCACGGTGCTCAATGCCACTTTTGGCTGATGCTCCTGAATTCGGTATTTGGAGAAGTATGACATCACTGTTGATTCCTGTGCACCTTAAAACACACCAAATAAGGCTAAGTCAGCGTTGTTATAACTTGGATGTAACTCCATTCCCTTGTCTTCTCCTGTGTGTTTTTGGGACAGGGTCTCATATGTAGCTGGCTTCATGCAGGATCCTCCTGCCTACCTCCCTTCCCCTCATCCGTATGTATCACCACGCCCAACACGTTTCCAATTCCCTTTTGAGTTACAGGGAACTGGTAAGATTAAGTAACATGGAAGCTAGGCAAAGCTGCATTCTAATTACAATTAAAGCAACTTAAGGTTGCTTTCAGCTGCTTATGCTAAAGTATTATAAACAATGACCTTTTTCATTCTTCCTGGAAAATACATGACACCTTCAGCTCAGGCTCACATTTGTTTTATTTGCTCTACCAAGAAAATTTCCACTTCATATATAAACCTCAAAGTATTCCTTACATAGGGATGTTAGTGAACTCTACAGAAAGGAGTTTATTTGTGCACTCTAATAGGAAACAGCAGAGGAACTGAATGACAGTAGAGTTTCATGCTAACTATCCCTTTGAAGACTCAGGAAAATCCACTATATTTTCAGAGAAGTCTGTGCACCCAACCACCTTGGAAGACAGAAACATACCTCCTCCTCCAAAGCACAGGGCAGGCTGGCTTACTGTCCAGTAAGAGAGAAATAATGACACTGCCTCCCTCCCCCATCTGTGGGCAGAGCATATAGGCTTACTCCCACTATATAAAACAACTGGGTGCCTTGGGCTCTATGCTCCTGTTCTGCAATGCAACCCACTGCACATGCCAGCATTACTAAAACAACTCTGTGACACTCCATGCCAACTGGGATTTGGTAAGCTTATGCAAATGTCAATTCTCTTATGTGTTGATTAATTCTAGGTGTCAAACTGGATTAGTGGTAAAGCTCATTTCTAGGTGTGTCTGTGAGGACGTTTCAAAAGGAGACTGGCATGTGAGTTCACGGACTGAGGAGGAAAGCCCCACTCTTATGTGGTAAACATGTGAGTTATTCCAACAGCCAGGGCCCAGACAGAACAAAGAGGCAGAGGCAAGGTAAATTCACGCTGTCTCCTGGAGCTGAGAGACCCAGCTTCTCCTGCTCCTGGTTATCAGGCTCCGAGTTCTCTGGCCTTTGGTTTATCCTGAGAGTGACACTATTAGCTTGCCAGCAGGGCTTCTAGACTGGTCAACTGCTACCACTGTGATGAATCAAATCCTTTGTCTTTGACCCATGGCACTTGTGGCTGACTTTGCTGGTTGGTAGACAGGGTAAAATCTCAGTCCATTCTTAGTTTCTCTGGAAGTAATTAGTAGCTATACAGAACTCACTGCATGGACAATCCTCAGAGAAGTTGCCAAGTGACAGAAACATGAGTAAATACCCTTCTCCTCTTGTATATTTACCATATGCAAAAGGAGGACAGGCATCAAGCATTACGAAATTTGGACAGACAGGAGTCATCCAGGGCCGACAGAGTCCAGGAACTTTCCATGAGGAGCAGACAGATGGGTAGAGTTCCAAAAAGGACTGTTTCCCTGTCTTCTAAAGGTGATAACACACCACCATAATTCCCAATGATCTGATTTGTTACAATCTGGTAATGGGCCAAAGATAGACTTCTAAAAGGAGCAATACATGTGGAAGTTGTAATATACTTGATAAACATTAAAGCTGGCACTAAAATTCAGTATTCTAATCAATTAAAAGTCACAACAATATAAAAAAAAGTCACAACAAATGCTATCAGACATTTAATAGCCTGTCTGGGGTACTATCCTGCAATAATGATAAACATATCACACTCATATAACTGATGCTGCTTTAAAATAATCTAGCCAATATTCTAGCCATGTCTGGTATATGGGAGGGAAAGAAGAGAGTAGATACAGGTTAGCTGTTCTGAAGCCACTGTGCATCTTTGCATCTGCAGAAAACCCAACAAGATTGGGGCAGATTGCTCCAGAACTAGGTTACCCTGACCAAAGGTGCTTCAGACATCTAGAAAGCTAGAACAGCTCCTTCACAATGCCACACACCTATATAAACAATATTCCTTGACCACAGTGATACATCACAACTCAACCTTCCATTACACCTCTCCAACAATAAGATGTCAAAATCATTGTATCATTATAAAATTTATACTTCATACCTGTATGATGCCAAGCCAAAAGAAAATCAAACTTCAAAGGCTTCTTTTCTTTGAAGGACCAAGATATTCTTTCATACTTCTTAGAATCCAGGTTAAGGGATAAATCCATTAAATCAATGGAAATAACTTAAAGTAGAAAAAGGAATACATGTTTCATTCAAAGTATACATAGCTTACACCGTAGAGAAACATCGGAATTTTTGTTAAGTTTATAAATAGTACAGATAATTTTGTTCTTCATCCCTTTTGCCTCATGAAAAACATATCTCTCGGTGGGCTATTTCTAGTGTTGAGAGCTGCCAACTACAGTTGTTTTAAATACTTTAAGTCTTCCTAGGTCAAAGATCAAGGGCAGAGGTCTTCAGAAGATCAATTCAACCTTGTGTGTATGTGGCAGCCTTGGCTACTGAGGCTCCCACCAGACAGTGCCATCAAAACCACCCCTTCACTTGTGAGTGAATTCCTACTAGGAATCATAAAGAAACTGTGTGCTAAGCACACTAAGTTGCTGCTCTCCATTGCATGCAAGGGGCCAGTCCAGTTCTACAACCCTTATTAAATGTAGTGTACAGCTAAGAGAAACAATTTAACCGTGCCAATTGATCCTCTGGGACGCCCAACCACCAGCTCCCTGAGTCAGGATTTCAAAGGCAAGAAAGAGCCCTACCTTTTCTGAGCAGAGATCAGAGGTGTGGCAAACATTTATCATTTATTACAAGAAAACTGACTTGCTAGACGCCAGCGAAGCACACATAATACTTACTAAACTTCATAGTTTTTCTGCCAGAATACCGAGATGGACGACCTTGAAGTCCAGTTTCTTCATAAGTATCTTTATCCAGTGATAAAATTAATTTCCCTACAAATCAAATAATAGTTCCCATAAGAGAGATGTTAAAATATGGCTGATATTCTCTAAGGAAGGTAGAAAACCGGGCAATGACACAGCAGTGTAAGTACATATGAAGAACTTATTCGTAACACATCGGATTTATCTAGCCATGTACTTGACTGGCCTGGAACTTGCTGTGTAGCTGAGGCTGGCCTCATACGGGTGGCAATCATCTTGCCTCAGCCTTCCAAATACAGGGATTACAGATGTGAGATACCATGCCTGGTGATATTATCTATCATATACACATATGTAGATATTACAGCCGTGAAACTAGAAATAATTATATTAAGGAAGAAACCACCAAACTCTGGTCTGTACATCAATTTCAAACACCTTCTTCTTTAAATTTAAATTTAATTTAATGTTATATGTATTTGTGTGCCTGGGTATATGTAGGTACACCAAAGAGCCTGTGGAGGTCAGAAGAGGGTGTCAGATCTCCTGGAACTTGAGTTGTGAGCTGCCATATGGGTACTGGGAACTGAACCTGGGTCCTCTGCAATGGCAGTAAGCACTCTTAGCTGCTGAGCCATTTCTCCAGCCCCTACTTCAAATATCTTCAAGTCATTTCTGTTAGAGCCAGGCAGTGGTGGTGCATGCCTTTAATCCGAGCACTCGGGAGGCAGATCGCTGTGAGTTCGAGGCCAGCCTGGTCTACAGAGCAAGATCCAGGACAGGGACTAAAACTACACAGAGAAACCCTGTCTCGAAACACACACACACACACACACACACACACACACACACACACACACAAAACCCCAAAAATCCAAAAAATAAAACTATGTTAGAGCTAAGTAGAGATGCGCTGGTTCATATTTGTAACCCCAGCACTTCCAAACAAAACAAAACAAAAAGTTTTAAGTCTCAACTATTTGCACTGATGAAGGAATATGTCTATGCCATACAGCTTGGGAAATAAGACTACTGAGAAACAAGGTAATATAACCAATGCTATAGAAAATTTTGGAAAACAAACTGCTCCATCTAAGAAGGAAGTCTAGAGCTCAAGGAGGAGCTTCATTTTACTCTGTTTAGAACTGCATGATTTGACTTTTTAAAAATTATTATGTTACATTTTGATATGTATGGGCATTTTGCCCACATGTATATCTGTGCATCATGTGTGTGCCTGATGCCTGTGGAGGCCAGACAAGGGCATTAGATTCCCTGGAACTGGAACTACAGACAGTTGTGAGCTACCAAGTGGGTGCTGGGAACTGAACTCTGGTCCTTTGGAAGAGCACCCAGTGATCCTAACTGCTACGTCATCTCTCTACACCCTTCTAACCCTAACAGATTTCTTTTATAATTGAAAAAAGAAGTTAAAAAAAAAAAAAGAATGTTGTCACCATTTGGTAGGAGGGCAACAGTATTATCTTCATCAATACTTGTATTATATGTTAATGCAGAGAATGAACCTGTAAGAGAAATTCAAGAAAAAGAATTAACTCAACGCTGCACAATATTTGCTTATGAATTATTTTCACATGACAACAAATTTTCCAGGTAGGTAACAGCATTACTCTAAGCCACTCAATAAACCCATTACAGACCAGGGATAAGTTGGAACATACACATGCTAAGTTCCAGCTAGACACACACAGGCAGGGTCTTTTTTTTTTTTTTTTTTTTTTCAGAGCTGAGGACCAAACCCAGGGCCTTGCGCTTGCTAGGCAAGCACTCTACCACTGAGCTAAATCCCCAACCCCAGGCAGGGTCTTTTTGTGCAAGTTTACTATCAACAGGCTGAGAATGGACTCAGAATAGAACCCACAACCTTGGGGATTCTAGCAGAAAGAACAGTGTACAGTAGAAGAGGCTAGGTTTGAGGCAAAGTTCTAAATTATGAGTCAGAAACTACTCAACCAAGTTAATAATCAAAAGGTACTTAATCTTCCTCATCTGCTAAGTAGAGATTCAACCTACTTCACTTGAGTTGTTGGAAGGGCTAATTAAATTTGTAAGATCTGTAGCCATCACCTAAAGAGGACACAGGCAAGAGGGGAACAAACAATTCTGATCGATGGAGAAGTGATGCATGCAGTTAATCACATGGTCTAGCCTCTACAGGTCCTTTTGAAAACAACTGAAGAACCCCAGTATTTTGCTATAGCCTTCCTATAGCTCTTCATCTTGCCTTGTTCATATGAGACACTAAATGGCTTTTCTTACCTTTCTTTACAAAGGTGTGGATAAACTCATGTGTAATTAATTCATGAAGTGGTAAGTTCTTCACAGAGTAATAGGGCCCAATTTCCATGACCAGGCTTTTCAGTTCTTTTGATAACAGCCCACATTCAGGAATAAGAAATGAAACCTATTGGAACGTAGAAGTACAAAGTTATACTTTATGAAGATTAATACTGTGTTTCTAGAAGTGAAATATGAAAATTGCTAGTTATTCCTTTACAGGTTTTACTTGGACTTACAAACACAGACAACAAATCTTCTTAAAATTATTTTCTGAGACAAGGTTTTTTTCTCATAGAGAAATTGTGTATCAGGCTAGCCTCAAACTCAGAGATCCACCCACCTCTGCCTGGGATTAAAGGTATGTACTACCCTGCTAGGTAACAAATCTTTTAAGCTATCAATCTCAGGCAAACACACTTGATTACTCAAGTTTTTTCATTTCTGCATTGCAATCTGAGGCAAGAGACTAAGTAGAAATGTAATGGACGTCTTGCTTAAATTTTATCTTTTGCACATGAGCAATACATGCTATGTCCTTCACACTTTATATTCAAGGAAGTATAGTATAATTCAACATGCCTTGATTTGTTTACCCTGGAGTCACTGAAACCAAAGGAACTGCTCCTGGGAGCACAGAGAGTTTAGGGACATTCTATTAGTAAGAAGCTACATAGAAACAGAAGTGCTGCTGGGTGCTTCCATTTCCTTTACGAACATAACAGGCCAGACAAGATAAGCGATACACCCCTGACCGCAGGGATGAGATTTCAAACAAAGCAGAGACGTAAAATCAGCGCGGATTTCAAATGATCCCCAAGGGCACATCTGAAGTCCGTCCCGCAAAGCTCCAACAACCAGCCTGTGCCTGAGGGACAAGGACGCCAGTTAATGTCTCTGAGAAACATATCAAGCCGACATTTAAGGTGTAAAATGCTTAAGCCCTTGTCGTCTTGAGTAGGTCTTTTTGGAGTTCCTTAGTTGTCAAACCCGGTGATGTTTTGGAAAGAGGCACGAGCTGAGCTACGGAGAGACCAGCCCAAATTTTGGGCGAAAGGCAGCTTCATGTTATTCAGGTCACACTCCTAACTCCTCCGTGCCTGCCTAACCCTTCACCTAGCTACCGCGGGCCGTGGGAGACTCAATCCCGAACACCGCATTAACCAGCCGAACTCAGAAAATGAACACCAAAACTCCACTGTTCCTGAAGGGCGGAGTACCGCCCTGTGTCCGGCGCACCTGGGAGTTGTAGTCCTACACCCCTCCAAGAAAGGTGCTCGGCAAACTGAAAAGACTACACTTCCCAGCATGCCTATCGACGGACTCTGCCCGCCCCCGCAAGGCGAAGAGGTCCCGCCGGGGGAAGTCCAGAGAAGCTTTCTCCTAAACTTCTCCAGCCCAAGGAGGCCGGGTGGATCTGACTCACCCTGTAATTATGATAGTGCGTCTCCACGAGATGTTTATGGCGAGACTTGTCGTGGCCGAAGTTGGATTTCTCACAGACCAGTAAGTGCCGAGGAGCCTCTTGCAGTCTGCGCAGCGTGGCCATGTTAAGCACGAGTCTAGGCGCGCCCCGCCTCCCGGACCGCCCCGCCTCCCGGACCGCCCCGCCTCCCGGACCGCCCCGCCTCCCAGACCGCCCCGCCTCTCGGACCGCCCCTCACTGTACCATTTACCCCTTTCTGATGCCACGCCCCTCCCTCCGCCACGCCCTTAACCCTTCTTTCCTTCCCCTCTGCTGTCAGTTCCTAGGAGATCTGGGTAGGAGTAGAGTGAGGGTTCCTTATGCTTGTAAAGAATTCAGAAGCTCCTCCGAAGGTTCTTGAGAACCTGACACATCCATTCCATCCCATAGAGTTTCTCCAGGGAAGAACAGTGCGTACCTGAGCAGGACTCAGAGAAGGCCTGCACTCTCACGTTATAAAAAGGAGGATGATAAGACAGAGGGAAGGTCCAGTACAGTCAGAAAATTCACCTGCTTTGGGCACACATTCTAGTTTCCTGACTCCTCACATGGTCTGGTTCCTAATGCACACCCCCCACAGGCCCCTAAGTTCCCACTGAGCCTTCCCAAAAGGTATAGGAAATTGCGAGGGAAGAAAATATGGTATTTTAGCATTTCTACTTCCAACAGGACTCCTTTGCTTTGCTTTTTGATTGTTTGATTTATTTTTTTCATTTACAACATTTCTATTTGTGTGATTTTCCCCCAAAATCTCAGCTGAATTGTACTTCCATGTAGCCGATTTTTTTAAAAAACCATATTGTTGATTTTTCTCATCTATTTTGCTAAGCATATGCGTGCAGCTGACTTTCCTCTCCAGGCCCTTGACTGAATTAATCTTTTTGTTTGAATCTTTTTTGAGGTCTTAAAGTATTTTTACTAGTAAACTTCTGAAGTCACCCAGCATTTTACCTGTTTCAGGATCTTTGAATCCAGTGGTCAAACTGTTTTGTTTTGAGACAGGGTCTCATTATATATCCTGAATGACCTGGGACTCTGTAGCGAGTCTTTCTCTGTCCCTCCAGTCATCTCCCAAATAATGACACAGAGACTTATTAATTATAAAAGCTCGGCCAATAACTGGGATTAAAGGTGTGCACCACCACGCCTGGATAGTTGTTTTGTTATTGTTGTTGTTTGGAGGAGTTGTCATATTCTTTCTTGTTTCTTGCATTTCTGTGTGTAGTTTTGGTATCTGTTGATTCGAAGGTGTCTTACTGGCTTACTTGCTGTTATTCTGACCGAGCGCCCTAACTCTGCAAGGCTCAGTCCCCAGCACCACACTCCTAGAGGAGAAACAAAGTGCTGAGATGCAGCAAAGGAAGACATAGAAACACACTCCCAGTGACTGAGTTCAGCAATGTATGGCCAATAACCAAGGGACAGATTTCCAACACTACTGTAGAGGATGCTGTGAGCCTTAAGACTATGTAGGGTAAATGTGAAAGTAGCAAGAATATGAAGTACGGAAAGGAGAAAGAAGAAAAGCAAGCTCCAATAAAAGGGAGAAAAAGAGGAATGGGAAAGTATGTCATGGATGGGGAAGTGAAGAGAGAAAGGGTTTAGAAAAAAATAAAAACAAAAAGAAGAGGGAAAATCCCACTGATAAAAAAGCTTGAATAATGAATTATATAAACATAAAGGGGATAAAAGATAAAAATATGCAATTTTTAAAAAGTTACAAAAGGAAGAAAAAGAATGCCAAGTAATAAAAATGTAAATAATATAAAATAAATTTATGTATGAGATGTAAAACACGTGAAAATACGTGAGAGGGAATTAAAAAGTTTCTAAAGACTGCAATAAAGTGAAAACACTAACAGCGTACTAAGAAGAAAAAAGAGTAAAAGTAAAAGAGAAAGGAGAAAGATGAAATGTGGAGTTCAGGGTATTTGGAATTGCCCAGGAGAGGGGTGTTGAACTTGCAGACTCTTGTCTTGAGCCTGTATTGAACAAGTGTCATGTGTCCTCCAGAGCTGTTGTAACATGAATTGCTAAACAGTCTTATTAATAAAAATCCCGGAGCCAGATATTAGAGTGAAAGCTGAAAGAAGAGGAACAGAACAAGCCAGCTACAAGTTCTTACCACGAGAAATCCTCAGCCCAAGGGAGCTACTTCCTGTATACTCACGCCTTTATACCTTTCTGTGCCCTGCCATCTTACTTCCTCTCTCTGCCCAGCTCTATCACTTCCTGTCTGTCTGTACAGACCTCCAGACCTCTGGTTAACTAGCACTGGGATTAAAGGCGTGTGCCACCATGCCTGGCTCTGTTTCCAGTGTGGCTTGAACTCACAGAGATCCAGATGAATCTCTGCCTCCTGAATGCTAGGATTAAAGGCGTGTGCTACCACCACCTAACTTCTATATTTAGTATAGTGGCTGGCTTTGACCTCTGATCTCCAGGCAAGCTTTATTTGTTAGAACACAAATAAAATATCACCACAAGCTGTCTTTACTTGTGTGTGTGTGTGTGTGTGTGTGTGTGTGTGTTTTCCCTTTGACATCTTTTTTTTTAAAAAAAAAACTTTTATTCTTTTCTCATTCTGACCACAGTTTCCCCTCCATCCACTCCTCTTCACCCCTTCCCCACTTCCCCAGATCAACTTCTGTTTTCCTTCAAAAGATATAAATAAAAAATAAAAAGAGCAGACCTCCCAGGGATATCCACTGAACACTAACAAGATAATAAGATTGGGCACAAATCCTCATATCAGGGCTGGATGTAGCAACCCCTTAGGAGAAAAGGATCCCAAGTGCAGGCAAAAGAGTCGTAGACACACACACCCCACTCCCATTGTTGAGAGTCCCACAAGAACACCAAGCTATATGACTATAACATATGTGCAAAGGGCCTAGGTCAGACCCATCCATACAGGATCCATGTTTATCTATTGAGATTCTGTGAGTCCCTATGAGCCCTGCTTAGTTGATTTTGTGGCCCAAGTTCTCATGGTGTCCCCAACCCCTCTGGTTCCTACAATCCTTCCTTCCCTTCTTCTGCTGGGCTCCCTTGGCTCTACCTAGTGGTAGTGGATCTCTGCATCTGCTCCCATCAGTTGCTGGATGATGCCCTCTGATGACAATTGGGCTAGGCACTGATCTATGAGTATAACAGAATATCATTAGGAATCATTTTATTGACTTTTTTTTTTTTAGATAGGGTTTCACTGTGTAGTCCTGGCTGTCCTGGAACTCACCATGTAGACCAGGCTGGCCTTGAACTCACAGAGATCTGCATGTCTCTGCCTCCTGAGTGCTGGGATTAAAGACATGTGCCACCACTGCCCAGCTGACTTTTGTTGTTGTTGTTGTTGTTGTTGTTTTTGCCAGTCAAGTTTGTTTGTATCCTGGGTCTCTGGGCTGTCCTGTCTCTGGTCTCTGGCCATCCAGGCAGTGTCAGGCATGGGCTCCCTCTCGTGGCGTGGTGTGATGTGGTCCACAAGTTGTACCAGTCATGGGTTGACCACTCCCACAAGTTCTGTGCCACCATTGCCCCAGCACTTCTTGCAAATAAGAAGGTTTTGTGGCTGGGTTGATGTCCCAATCCAACTGTTAAGAGCCTTACCTGGTTATAGAAGATGGCCAGTTTGGGCTCCTTATCCCCCATTACTAGGAGACTTCACTAGGGTCACTCTTGTAGATTCCAGAGAGTTTCCACTGCACTAGGTTTCTGGAGATGACTGGAATTGGGGGACTTTTGGGGCATGATATCTTTACCTTAGTAGCTTTACTTTGTTCATCAGGAACCTCTGCTGACCACACTTAGCTTTTCAGTTTGTGGTTCAAGTTCTCCCATTTTCCTGAGATTCTCTGATCTTAGTCCCTGGGGTGCTAATGGTCTAGCTAAGGATTGTCTCCTCAGTGCTTTGAGAAGGAGGAAAGTAACCAGGGTGGTATTGTTGGTATTTTGGCTCTTTTGGGGGGCCTGCCACCCAGCTCCCAAATAAATCACACATGGAGTCTTACTATTAATTATAAATGTTCAGCTTATTTCTAGCCAGCTTTTCTTAACTTAAATTATCCCATCTACCTTTTACCTCTGGGCTTTTCCCGTTCTCTTACTTCTATAAATCTTACTCTTACTCCATGGCTTGTTGTGTAGCTGGGTGGCTGCCCCTGGAGTCCTCCTCCATTCCTGGCTACTTCTCTCTTATTCCTTCTTCCAGATTTCTCCTTCTCTTTATCCTCTCTGCCTACCAGCCCTGCCTATTTCTCTCTCCTGCCTCACTATTGGCCATTCAGCTCTTTATTAGCCCATCAGGTGTTTTAGACAGGCACAGTAACACAGCTTCACAGAGTTAAACAAATGTAACATAAACAAAAGTAACACACCTTAAAATAATATTCTAAAACACCAGAGCACTGAGTGTGTAGACAGAGCTTGTCTTGTGCTTTTCAATATGCAGCTGTGAACATCAGGCAGTCTGCTGGCGCTTCAGAGTTCTTAGACTCTGTAGCTGAAAAATAATTATGTAAAGATACTGGAGTTTTGACAAAAATACACAAATAGAAATCATGGAAATGAAAAAAGTCAAATAAAAATCAAAGTGTAAAATATTACCAATTGATGTGGCCAAGCAGAAGAAAGAGTATATGACAAGGTTGAGAAAACCATACATTCAAATATCAATAAAGAAAATAATGAACAGGACAACAATGTTCAAGAACTCTGGTTTATGATCAAGAGACCAAAGTTAAGAATCTATGAGACAGAAAGGAGCTGAGATCAAAACTAAAGGCATAGAGAATCTATTCGTGAAATTATAGCAGGAAAAAAGCCCCAAATTTAGAGAAGGAAATGAACATCCAGACACAAGAGACATTTGCAACTTCAAATAAGCATGGCCAGATTCTCTCCATGACACAGTGAGGAAGTAAAAAATATAAAGCAAAGAAACAATATTAAAAGCAGTAAGGGGAAAAAAAAAGCACTAACTCAGCTACAAAGGTGGACATAGAAGAATAATATCATAACTTTCAGCAGCAGCCCTAAAAGCTAAGAAGGTGTGGAACAATATATAACAAGACCTAAAAATAAATAACTCTAACCAAGATTGCTCTATCCAGCACAACTATCTTTTAAAATCAGTGCTGAGGCCAAGGATGTAGCTCAGTTGGTAAGCTTCTTGTCTAATGTACACAAATCCCTGGATTTTGTCCCCAGGACCACATACACCTGGCACAGTGGCAAATGCCTCTAATACCAGCAATTGGAAGGTGAGGGCAGGAGGATCAGGAGCTCAAGGTCATCCGTGGCAATGTAGCAACTTGAAGTCAGCCAGAGCTACATAAGACCCCTATCAAAAAATCAAGTTCATTGGTTTAATTTAAACATTGGTGAAGCCAGGCAGTGGTGGCGCACACCTTCAATCCCAGCACTCAGGAGGCAGAGCCAGGTGGATCTCTGTGAGTTTGAGGCCAGCCTGGTCTGCAGAGTGAGTTCCAGGAAAGGTGTCAAAGCTACACAGAGAAACCCTGCCTCGAAAAACTAAATAAATAAATAAATAAATAAATAAATAAATAAAATAAACATTGGTGAAATGGGAACATCTCAAGACAAGTAAAAACAAAGACAGTTCATGACCACCAAGCCAGCATTTAACAGAGAAGTTTTAAGCGAGTCACGAGAATGCAGAAAGAATAAACCATGAGAGGAATGTGAGTGAAGAAAAACTAGGAAGGAATCCATCATGTAATCCCTTTATGCTGATGTGGCGAGAAAGAAGAGCACAAACAGTAACCCGACAGAAAACCAGCCAACAAAATTAGAGGAATGAGCTATGCAGAGAATGGAAGAGAGAGAGAGAGAGAGAGAGAGAGAGAGAGAGAGA
>CABHPP010138492.1:3293-17820 GCA_902168425.1 Peromyscus attwateri | reverse complement strand
AGAGAGAGAGAGAGAGAGAGAGAGAGAGAGAGAGAGAGATTGCCTGTAGCAAAGCTGGAGGGACAGAGCTGTCTGGAGCCTTTGAAACTGTATCCCCTGATACTGGACACACTGGATTTGGTGTTTTCCTACTGGATTTCAGTCTTGCTTTGACTGGATTTTTCCTCACTATGCCCGATTCCTCCCTTTGGAAAATGGAGTATTTATTCTATGCCATTGTATGCTGGAAGTATGTAATTTGCTTTCTCGTTTTACAGGAGGTTACAGTTAACAGATTGCCTTGGGTCTCAGAAGAGACTTTGGACTTTTGAACAGTGTTGAGACTGTTACAGACTATGGGGACTTTTGAAGTTGGGCTAAGTGCATTTTACATCATGAGCATTTTATGCCACAAGTCTGCGGGGACCAGGAGCAGAATGTGTGGTTTGAATGAGAAATGCCCCCTAAGCTCGTGCGCTGAGCACTTGGCCCCCAGGTGGTGGTGCTGTTTGAGAAGGTTGTGGGAACTTTAGGAGGTGGAGCCTTGCTGGAAGGTAGTTTCTCACAGCAGCAGAAATGTAGCTAAGACAGACCTCAGTGCAACATCAAAGTCTGAAACTGCTACAGAAGAACACAGGTAGAGTGCCTCAAGATGCAGGCACAGGCACGGACTTCTGAAAAGAGTGATCCTAAATATTGACCAAGACTTAAAACCTTCTGAATAGAAATGAAATGCTCAGCACAGTGAAGGCACAGCTGGCAGAATGGCAGGAAATCTCTGCCAGATACACATCGGACAGGGGACTAATATCCAGAACCTATAAAGAACTCCAAAAATTAAACACCAAAAACATCCAATGTATAAATGTGCAAATGAATCAGACAGACAGTTCTTAAAAGGAGAAAATAGATTGCCAATAAATATGTGGAAAAGTATCCCCCAACCTTCACCATTAGAAAAACCCCAATAAAAAACTACACTGAGATTCCAGCTCACATCTGTCAGAACAACTGTCATCACGAAAACAAACAATGCTGGTTCAGGGAAGACGGACCCTTAGACACCGCTGTTGGAGATGTAAATTAGCGAAGCCACTATGGAAGTCAGTGTGGAGGTGCCTCCAAACAACTAAAAATGGAGCTGCTGTATGAACCAGCTGCAGCACTCCCGGGTATGTACATACCTGAAGAAGTCTAATTCAGTACCTTGCAGAGGATGGTTGCACACCCATGTGCATTACTGTATTGATCATAATAACCAAAATAAATAACCCGATTAGTTACCCATCAATCTGAATACATAAAGAAAATGTGCTGGGTATGATGCCACAGGCTGCAGGTTTGCTAAGAGTGTGAGGCCACCCTGGTCTAGTTAGGGAGTTGTAGGCCTGCCTGGATTACAGAGTGAGACCATGGCTCAAAACAAAAAACAAAAAACAAAAACAAAAACAAACAAACAAAGAAACAAAAGAATAGAAAAAGAAAACAGGGCGCGTGTACACAGTGGGATTTTTTTTTTTTAAGTCATGACATTTCCAGAGACTAGATGGAAACGGAGATCATTATTTTAAGAGAAATAACTCAGACTTAGAAAAACAGCATGTTTTCTCTCATTCCTGGAAGCTGGATTTGAATGTGTGTGTGTATTCAAATGTAGAAAGTTCATGAAACCAGAAAGAGGACTGGAAGAGTGAAGAAGATCCTGAGGTGGGAGGTGGAATCAGAAAGGAATGGAACACATGTGACAAGAATGCAGAGGGAGACTGTGGGGGTGGGGGAGGGGCCAACAAGAAGGGGAGGGGGAGGGAGAGGGGAAGGGGAAGGGGGCTTTGCAGTCAGGGAAGGAATGAATGAAAAACAGTTTCATGACAAATGCTGTAGAAATTCCATAATGGAACCCATGAATTTGTATGCTAATTTTAAACATTGACTTTTAAAATTATTGTTTTAGACCTAAAAAAATATTAAAAATAATCAGGCACAGTGGTTCATGTCTATAATCCCAGCATTTGATAGGCTGCAGCAGGGGAATTACTATGAATTCAGGGCCAACCTGGGTTACAACCTGACTGGCTGAGTTCCAGCCTAGCTTGGCTACAGAATAAAATGCTGTCTCAATCCTCCCACCCCCAAATAAATAAGAATGATATTTAAATAAACAAAAATTTAAAAGCACTCAAATACATGAAAGTATAGTTGTTCTGTATTTGTATTCCCCAAAGAATGTGGCAATAAACTAATAAACCCAAGCCACGAGGTTTGCAGAGAAATAGAAACACCTTTGATCATATTCCCAGAACAAAAGTGTATACCTAGAAAATATAAAATACTAAACAATTTACACATCACACTTTTGGGCCATGTGCAATAAGATTGTAAACAAACAAAACAAAATTGAAAGATACTCAACTCCTGGAAAGTACTAAAAATATTGTTTTAAATAAATTAATCCTGAGCCAAAGTTAAAATCAGAGACACAAAATCATAATGCTTGACTATACATTTTGGCAAACATATCCATAGATATATGGTATTTGTGAGAGAGTTCTCTGACTCAAAAGCACTGAAAAGGACCAGGTTCTGCTAATTAGACACCAGTACAGCCCTGGGGTCTTAACACCATCTTATTACAAATAGGCCCAGCAGTACAGGGGTAGGTGATTCCTGCAGAAATTACAGAGCCTGAGCCTGAACATCACATCACACACTTTTTCAGCAACAGACTCCAGGCCCTGCTGCAAACCACCTTTGGGATTAGACCCCCAACTGCCCTCCTGCAGCAGAGTGGCCCCAGCCTGACAGCTGCTGTGGAAACCAATTGTAAGGATTCTGTCCCTATTATGTCACTAGCCTGTGACAGTGGCCCAGCCTAAAAAGCGGGCGTGCCCTCTCTCTTTCCACACTCTCTCCTTCCATATTCCCCCCTCCGTGGTCTTTCTCTCCCTCTCTCTCCCTCTCTTCTCTCTCTCTCTCTCTCTCTCTCTCTCTCTCTCTCTCTCTCTCCCCCTTTCTCTCCCAATAAAGCTCTAAAAAGGTAACTATGGCTAGTGATTCTTCCACCACCACAACATCCGTCAAGCAATGCTGCGTAACCAACACCAATCCCTGCTGTGATTGATCAGGGTGTTGTAAGTTCCCAGTGTGATGGTATGGAAATGAAGACTTTTGGGACGTGACAAGTGGGATTAGTAGCCTTCCACCCTGTGAGAACACAGAATACACTATGACAAGAAAGAGACTTCACCAGACACTGCACCTTCAACTTCCTGGCCTTCAGAACCATCAGAAATAAATTTCTGTTGTTTGTAAGGTCTCCAGTCTATGGTATTCTGTTATAGCCCAAATGAATGTGGGCCAGTGAGATGGCTGGATTGCCTGCACACCTGCTGACTTGAATTTGATCTCTAGATCCTACAGTGGGAAGAGAAAATTGACTCCCAAAAGTTGTCTTCTAATGTCCACATTCATGCCATGGCATGTGCACATCCATGCACGCACACACACACACACACACACACACACACACACACACACACACAATAAATAAAATTTGAAAAAAGAGAAAAAAGCTGAAAACGTATAAGTTAAACAATGTATTATAAATAATTAACAATTTCAGTTAGTGATATTAATTAATGAAAGTTTTACGTAAGTCAAATAGATTTTTTTTAAATAGAAAGCTCAGGTGAATTGTTCTTCTGTGTGGGGAGGCAAAAGTCTAGATCTGGCAAGGACCATTTATTTATTTATTTAATTTTTAAAATTTATCTTCTCTCATATTTTACATCCCAATTGTAGTTTCCCCTCTGTAGGTGGAAGTTTCTGTCCCATGACTGCTCCCAAATAACCATCAAAAGCTTAATATTAATTGTAAATGCCCAGTTGATAGCTCAGGCTTGTTACTAGGTGACTCTTACATTTAAATTAACCCATATTTCTTATTTACACTTTGCCACGTGGCTTAGTACCTTTTCTCAGTACCGAATACCCATCTTTCATCTCTCTGCATCTATTCACGACTTCCAGACTCTGCCCTTCTTCTTACTACCATCCTCATTTTGGCTCTCCTGCCTAACTTTATCCTGTTCAGCTATTGACCAGTCAGCTTCCTTATTAAACCAATCACAGCAACATATATTCACACAGTGTAAAGGAATATTTCACACCCCTCCCGCCTCTTCTCCCAGCATCTTCAACTGCCACCACCAGCCCCCTACCTCTCCACCCCCATCCATCCACTCCTCCTTTTATCTTCAGAAAAGGGCCAGGGATATCAACCAAACATGGCATATCAAGTTGCATTAAGACTAGGAATATCTCCTCATATTAAGGCTGGATGAGGCAACCCAGTTGGAGGAAAAGTGTCCCAGAAGCAGGCAAAAGAGTCAGAGGCAGCCCCTGCTCCCACTGTTAGGAGTTCCAAAAGAAGACCAAGCTACACAGCAGAGGACCTAGGTCAGTCTTATGTGGCTCTCTGGCTGTTGGTTCAGTCTCTGTGAGCCCCTGTGAGCCCAAGTTAGTTGATTTTGTGGGTTTCCTTGTGATGTCCTTGACCCCTCTGGCTTCTAAAGTCCTTCCTCTCCCTCTTCTGCAGGATTCTCCAAGCTCCGCCTGATGTTGGGCTGTGGGTCTCTGCATCTGTTTCTATCAGTTGCTGGTTGAAGCCTCTATGATGACAATTATGCTAGACTCCTGTCTACGAGTATAGCAGAATATCATTAGGAATCATTTCATTGACTTTTTATTGCCAGTCATGTTTGGTTCTATCCTAGGTCTCTGGGCTATCCAGCCTCTGGTTCCTGGCCCTGCAGGCAGTGTCAGGATGGGCTCCCTCTTGTGGCATGGGTCTCAAGCTGGATCAGTCCTTGGCTGGTCACTCCCACAATTTCTGCATTACTTTTACCATGGTGCATCATGTAGGCAGGACAAGTTGTAGGTCAGAGGTTTTGTGTCTGGGTTAGTATCACAGTTCCTCTACCGGGAGTGGCAAGGACCATTTCTGGAGACTTTGCAAAGTTGTATTTATAAATTTATTTCTACCGTATATATTTCACATACACATAACTTTGTGTGTTTAAAATCATTCCTATTTTTTAATTGTTAAAGATGATGGGAGATGGCTTCCTTCCTCCTTTGAAGTGTGAAGTCAGTGGTTTTTTAGTATAGTCACAGACATGCAGCCCACACTGTAGTGACTCTGAGGACATTGTTGGTACCTCAAAGGAGCTCCACCTCTTTAGCTATTCCCTCCACACGATTCCCCAGCAGCAAACAACCACTAATCGCCTCTGAAGATTGTCTTTTCTGAACATGACACATAAGAGAACTCACATAGCACAGGGGTTCTGGTGACTCCTTCCCTTAGCTGTGCCGTGGAGGTGGCCAGCATATCATTAGCATGCATCAGTACTTCATGTCTTTTTATGACTGCCACAATGGTTTTGGTTCTTGTGAATTTTTATCTTGTGTTTGAGGAAAAATAGAAGGAGGTGAGAAAGACAAAGCTTTCTTCCCAGATCCCCAAGGGACTTCAGTGACTTCCCAAACTGGGGATTCTAAGCTATAGCATGGATTTTTGGTTCCTGTGACACTGAATGTGGCAGGGAGTAGGGAAATTCTCATTTTACTGTGGGAAGGGGCATAAAAAAATGACTAAAGAGCTACAGCAGAGGAGGGAGGAATGGAGGGAAGGCAGCTCCTGCTGCAGACTGATCAGGGAAAGGCGGCCGGAAAGGCCAAGGATAGCTTGGTGCAGGCTTGAGGGGAAGGATGGAATGGGAAAAGAACGGAGACTGGAGCTGGGGCTGGGAAGAGTCAGAGGCGAAGTCTCAGGAGGAAGTCCGTGGACAGGTGTGTCTGCAGATGCCTGCAAGCCCTCAGCTCCAGGGTGCAGCAGGAGAAAACTCTCGTGTCCTTCATGTCCACTAGAAGTATTCATTTTGTTTTAACCAACAGCCTCTCCCCGAGGAGCTTGTCATGGGATAAACACAATGCAAAGCATCAAGATGTGATATCACCCCGTTCCTGTTTTAGAGCGCTTACCATCTCGTGAGAACAATATTTGTTATTTCTTTTCCATCTCACTGCAGTTCCAGGAAGTCTAGTCTGTATAGAACAGGCAAATTACAATCATTGTTGGTGAATAATTGGAGAAATGAAGCATTTTATATTCAGATTTCTTTTACAAAACTGTAGCCTCTGAATGGCAAATTTCAGCTTTGCAGCCTGGAAAAGGTTTAGGGAGTGCAGAACTCTGGAAATCTCTTAACTGCTAAACTCCACACTTAAAAAGTGTTAAGATGGTAAACTTCTACATTATGTGCATTTTGTTAGAATGAAAAAAATTAAATGCAATATCAGAGATGTTGGCTTTTTAAAGTTAACAATACAAACCAAATAGAAAGTGAAAAAGCTAATTTTCTGATATTGGTGCTCACAATGATGTCCATGGCAGGTGTATTGTTTGGGGGCTTTGGGTCATTTATTCCTCTTGAGTTCAGTCATATTCTGGAGCAGTCATTCCAATATTTGAACTGGGCCTCGCTCTCTGAAAATGCTATTTTTTCTTTTTTCATTTTTATTGGAGAAGCCAGGCAGGAAGTTCCCTTGAGTAAGCTGACTTGGGCGATCATCCTTGCTCTCCCACAAGAGTGTGATTTGTTTAGTGTGTGATGGAGTTTTGCTTGCTTTCTAACTTCTCAGCCTGTCTGCTCTGAATTCAGCACACAATCCCCTCAGAGGTACAGGAGCATAATCTAAAACCCAGTGTAGGCTAAGTGTACTGGGACCTTGCTGAATTGTTGAGAATTATGCCTGCTTTTAGTATGGATGTGCGTGTGAACATAACATATAATTTCACTCCAGCCTCAACTCATCAAGTTCTTTCTCTCAGTTGTGGTCTGAAATCGGTATTTGAGAAGTGAGAAAATAAAAACACTATATGCCAGGGAAAGAAAAGTCCTGTGGGTTTTGAGTGCTGCAGATATAATGTTGGCCTTTTCCCTGATCACAGGGAAGAGAATCTATGGAAAAGAAAATACAGAGGCTCGAAGCCAAGCCTTGAAACACTTGATAAATTAACTGCTTTGAACTCAACTCTCATTGGATCTTACATGTTTAAAGGCGGCATTTACAGTGGACATGAGGATATTATAAGTACTTATTGTTTTAGCTGTGCGATATCTTTTAATGTAAGGCATATGATTTCATTTTCTACAAATCAACTTAATTTCCATTTTGGCCCTCTATCATGATGATAACAGAAAAGCGATTCTAGTCAATCAGATTTTTTTTAGCACGAATCTTAAAATGTTTTATTAATAAAAACAGGAGCCAGACATTGGGGTGAACGCTGAAAGATCAGAGAAGCAGAACAAGCCACAGCCACCTCACCTTGCCAATTCCTCAGCTGATCCTGTTTCCTCAGACTGGATGGCTCTCAGCTGAACTGTGCTGCCCAAAAGCCTAAAAGCTTAATCAGCCTCTAGTTCCTGGTCCTCACGCCTTAAATACCTTTCTACTTTCTGCCATCACTTCCTGGGATTAAAAGCATGAGTCATCATGCGTGGCTGTTTCCAGTGTGGCTTTGAACTCACAGAGATCCACATGGATCTCTGCCTCTGGAATGCTAGGATTAAAGGTGTGTGTGCCACCATTTTCTGGCCTCTGTATCTAGTGGCTGTTCTGTTCTCTGACCCCAGATAAGTTTATTAGGGTGCACAATATATTGGGGAACACAATATCACCACAGATTTTCTCCCTCCATTCTGATTTCATCACAGTGCCAGGCACAGGTAGTGCAGGTTCTCATGGACATACTGACGTCATCCACTCACACTGATTGGTCTCTGGTTAGCCAGACCTGTTTTGTCTGGTTTGGCTCATTAGATTTTACAGGAATTCTGATTGAATGACGAGGTCTAGGTATTCTCACAATGGCTGTCTCACACTGGAGAGGCCAATAACTCATAGTTGCTCAGTACATGAGGCTGGATATCACAGCGATTCCAACCTGGTACCATAGGAGAGCTGTCGGTCTTCAGTCTACATGGGAAGCCTGAAGAAGCTGGTTCTTACATCAGCAAAGAAATGCAGGTGTGGTAGCAACAGGATGGAGGAACTTGCTAGCCAGAGCGAGGGCAAGCAGGCAAAAGGAAAAGCTTTCTTCTTCCATCTCCCTTCTAGCTGGGTTGCCACAGGAAGGTGATCTGAGGGGCTCTGACCTGCACCCACTTCAAGGAGATCACCTGCCCATCCCTCCCATCTTTCCTTGGGCATCCCTGAGGAACTGAGTAACAGGCTCCAAAGGCGAGCCATTCTTTCCCTCTTGCTGCTGGCTGTGGTCCACTCTCTTTCCCCAGGGACCTGAAGAACAGCGGCACTATCAAGAGGGATCCTCACCTTCATGTCTGTCTAGTCTTTACCACTAGAATTTAGATGCAGAGGGAGCAGATGAAAAACTGACTTTGCAGTTTGGCCTTGGAGCCCTGCTGGCTAGAGTGAGGTTGCCTGTTTCCTCCCATAGGGTACTGTGTAGTTGGAACTCCAGTCACCCTTGGAGCCCTGATGGCTAAGGTGAGGTTCTCTGTTTCCTCCCATAGGGTACTGTGTAGTTGAAACTCCAGTCACCCTTGGAGCCCTGATGGCTAAGGTGAGGTTGCCTGTTTCCTCCCATAGGGTACTGTGTAGTTGGAACTCCAGTCACAAACACACATGTCTGCATGTATTTCTTTACTCTTCAAGAAACTGGACTCCAAATAAGAAAAGGAAGTCAGTAATTGTAGGGTACTCACTGCTTGCTAGGCAGCTTGTAATCACCATGCCTTCAAATACTGGGATCCCATTCTGCTTATATTAGTTGGTTATTGTTGTATAACAAACTAGTCTGAAACTTATTTAGCTCATGGTTGGCCTGCGGAGCCATTTAAGTGGAGGCTTGGCTGGGCCATACTTTCTACAGAGATTCTTTGAGTGTGTGTGTGTGTGTGTGTGTGTGTGTGTGTGTGTGTGTGTATCTGTGTGGTTAACTGCTGATTCTCTAGGTAATTCTACTTCTGGGAAATATTGATTCTCCTCCCCAGAATATCTCACCCTTTGCGGGCAGTAGTGGCACACTCCTTTAATCCCAGAACTCAGGAGGCAAAGGTAGGTGGATCTCTGTGGGTTCAAGGCCAGCCTGGTCTACAGAGCTTGGACAGCTGGGGCTGTTACACAGAGAAACCCTGTCTCAAAAAAACAAATAAACAAACAAAACAAAAAAGAGGATATCTCACCCTTCAGCAGGCTATAGTGGGTTTCTTCCCATGGAGATGAGATGGCAGAGCTCTGGAAAGAAAGAGCAAGGAGCATTCAAGACCTCTTCTCACAGTCATATCTGCTTCATGTTTGCCCAGAGGAGGAATCAGCTCAGATCCAATGTGAGAGAAACACATGCTACCCAGCAACGGGAACAACTGTAAAACCACATCACAGAGAGCACAGGTACAGGTGAGGAAGGGGAAATACTGGTTTTGGTCACCAAGCATCCTTGGCTGATGAAGCTTAAATAATATTCCAAGTGACGTCTGAAGCTTCACAGCTAGGAAATGCCTGGGCTCAGACTTAGTGCTATCGGCTGTGCCTGACTCCAAAGCCTGTAAGCCCTGCACTCAACCACGCTGCTAATGCAGGGTCCCACAAGGCTCTGGAGAGAGCTACTTCTATAAGAGAAGCATGAGTCATGTCTTCCTCACCACCGGGAGAATCTTGCCAAGAGCATGCTGAAATGTCTTGCAAGGACTTGGAATAATATAAGGAAATAACTGAGGATGAAGTTTAGAAATTAAGGACCAAGCAATATAATTTTCATTTCTAATCATAGGATGAATCTGAAAACATGTATAATGCATTCCACATGTTTGCAAATTCTTTTCATCTCTCTTTGGTATTTGTAGGTCATTTATGATTTTCGTCACAAGCTAGATTAAATGGTGCCTGAAACAACTTCATAGTCTGGATGCAAGTCACAGAAATCGAACGGCTGAGAAGACATCTCCTGCTGCTGCAGTTCAGCCCAGCAGCTGAAGGCGACTTAACTGAGCCTTTGGTTTAACAGGGCAAACCCGGTTCCCAAGACCCCAAACTGAGATGCTGACATGGATCGAATCCCCTCAGCACCTATGGAAAGGCATGAGCCAACATATCCTCAACCCTGATTCTGTGCTTCTCATGGAGGGCTGTTCCTTACAATAACCCAAGAGCCTTGAAAGTTGCCAAAGTCCAAGGAAAGAATAACCAATTAAATCAGGATTCTTTGGAGTGGGACTCAGTCCTATGTATCTTTTAAAGTTCTCAGTGATTGTGGTGTACAGACCAGACAGAAACCGCCACTTTAAACCAACTTGTCTTGGTGACTTACTTACAAATTCGTTTTCAATTGAATATAAGACATCTGCTATTAAATTGTAGCCTTTCAGTCTAACCTACAGTATCTACCTGCTGTCTTTGCAAAAACAGATATCTGATGCTTATTTTGTTCCTGTCTTCCAGGCTCACAAATCCAAGTATGTGGGCAGGACACTGATAGGTACTGTGACCTTCACATGATACCATGAGCAGTTGTCTGCCACTTTAAAAGAAAGTGCTCGTGAAGTATTTAGAAGTTCCATTGGAATATAGTGTGTTCTGATAGTTAATCGTCATTGTCAGCTTGGTGGGATTTAGGATCACCTAGGAGACACGTGTGTGTACCTGTGATGGCATACATAGAGAGAGGTGCAACTGAGGTGAGAAGAACTGATGGTGGGTGTCACCATCCATGGGCTGGGGTCCTGGGTTCAATAAAAAGGTCAAAGGAAGTGGAGCATCAGTGCTCATCACTCTCTGCTTCCTGACTGTGGACACAGTGTGACCAGCAGCCTCACCCTCCTACCACTGTGCACGGTGGACTGTAGCCCTTCAAACGGTATACCAGAATAAGCCCATATGTTGCTTTTGTTCAGTAGTTTGTCATAGCATCAGGAAAAATGAACTAATACAGATGCATACAGTACCTGAACAAAGTATCCTATAAAACTTGGTGAATTAATACAAAGTACATATAATTATAAAACTAGGAAATAGAACAACAACTTCTCTAGGCAGCCATTTTCTCCCTTCTCTCAAAGACAACAAAAGATTTTTTCAAAATTATTGTATTTGTGTGTGTGTGTGTGTGTGTGTGTGTGTGTGTGTGTGATGTTTGTGTGTGTGTGAGAGAGATGTGTGACGTGTGGGTGCATGTGTGCCACACAGTGTGTTCAGAGGTCAGAGGACAACTTTGAGGTGTTGTGTCTCCTACCATGAGTTGCAGGGACTGAATTCAGGTCACCAGGCTATGGCAGCAAGCACTTTTACCTGCTAAGCCATTTCACTGGCCTTCAAAAAACCAAAACCAAAGATCTCAAGACCTAACATTGTACATTAATTATGTCTTTGTTCTTTCTTACATAAAAATTTAGACATACATGAAGAACAAAACAATAACATTGGCATCTCACCTAACTTCAACAACTAGCAATTATTCGCCATTTTTCTTTCATCCACACCTTAATCCAATCTCCAGACCTTTGTGTGAGCTTTCTGTCACTATAACAAAGATGCCTGGTGTAACATATTTATAGATAGAAGAAGTTAATTTTGACTGACATTTTAGAGTTTCCAGTCCATGATGAGTGGCATATTGGGCTGAGCTTGCCTTGAGGTGGAGCTCATGGCAGAAAATGAACGGTAGAGCAAACCTATCTGCTTCATTTCTAGGAAATACAAAAGAGGCTAAGATACTGTTCCAACTATTCCATAAGAGAGAAAGAAAAGAAACAGTGCAAACTCTTTTAATGAAGCTATTATTACCCTCATATCAAAATCAGATAAAGATACAACAAAAGAGAAAGTTTTAAATAATCTTCCTGATGAACAGATGCAGAAATTCTCAGTAACATATTTGCCAACTGCATTCAAGAACACATAAAAAATATTATTTGCTATGATCTAGTTGGCTTCATTTCAGAAGTCCAGGGACAGCTCAACATAAACAAATCTACACATATGTCATATAAATGAACTTGGGGCAGAAATCACATGACCATCTTAATAGATTCAGAGAAGGCGTTTGACAAAATCCAACATTCCCTCAGTGTAAAATAACTGAAGAAACTAAGAACAGAAGAAATATATCTCAAAATAATATAGGTTATATATGACAAACCTATGGCCAACAAAATGGGAATATATAATACTAAATGGGAAAATACATGAGAGCATTTACTAAAATCAAGAACAAGACAAGGATGTCTACTTTCTCAATTCTTACTCAATGTACTTAAAGTCTTAGCTACAGCAGTAAGGCAGACAAAAAGGAAGTGAAGAAATCAAAGTATCCATATTTGCAGATGATATGATCCTTCCTATTCATAACAGACTCTAAAGACTCCACCAGAAAGCTCTTAGAACAGTTGAACATTTTTTTGCAAAGTGACAGAATACAAAATCGACAAAAGTCAGTAGCCTTATACTTTACTAACAAGCATCTTGAGAAAGAAATCAAGAAAATAATCCCATTCACAATTGACTTAAAAAAATAACAAAATATCTTGGAATTAATCTGACCAAGGAAGTGAAAACCCTTTACAGTGAATATTTTAAAGCCCTGAAGGAAAACACTGAGGAAGATTCTAAAAAGTAGACTTTCCGTGCTCATGGATTTGAGGGATGCTAATGCAGGGGATAAGCTCAACTTTGCTTCACTCTGACTCATTCTGAAATTCTTTGCAGCAGCCTACTTCAACATCATGGCTTCACCTGAGCAGGAATCTCCAACAAGAACTCCAGCTGCAGCTAGCAGCTTTGGGATGTATCCCACACTTGCAGTGCCTTGTGGAACTCTGTCCTCCAGGCAGGACACCGCACTTATCATCTTGAAATCAGAGAACCTGTGATCACCCGTGTATCAGGCCTATTAATATTCCCTTGAAGGAATAGAGTGCATTTCTATTGCTGAGATAAGGACCATGGCCAAAAGTAACTTGGGAAGAAAAGGGTTTATTTCATCTTACAACTCTCAGATCACACTCCATCATTGAGGGAAGTCAGGGCAGGAACTCAAAGCAGGAACCCGGAGGTAGGAGCTGATGTAGAAGCTATGAATGGATGCTGCTTACTGGCTTGCTTCCCATAGCTTACTCTGCCTGCTTTCTTATAGCTCCTAGGACCACCAGCCCAGGGGTGGTGCCTCCTCCAGTGAGCTGGACTCTGCTCTATCAGTCATTGACAATTAATATGCACTACAGACATCCCCACAGGCCAATCTGGTGTGGGTACTTTCTCAATTGAGGTTCCCTCTTCCCAAATAACTCTAGATTTTGTCAAGTTGACATAAAACTAGCAAGCACAGACCCTCCCCTGAGACGCCAGCCACTCCTTCCCACTTGCCCCTATCAGCTCCACATAATGCTGCCCCAGTGGCATGTGGTCTCAGGAGTCCTGGAGTATATGAGAGGTAGAAGGTTAACTGAAGATAGACTCCATCTATGCAGTTTTTGGAAGAGTGTCGTCGGGGTTTGGGTGGACTCTAGTGATGCAGCTGTTTGTCCATCACCTACAAACTTTTAAGTAGCCCTTATCTAAGTTCCCACAATTAAGCTCAAGATACCCACTAGTTCATCAAGTTGAACTTGGATGAAATTGTTTCACTGTCTGTCATCAGTACCTTATCTTGGGCAAATAGGCACTTGTTCATGTCTCCCCAGGAAAAGTCATACAACACAGTCACACTCTTACCTGACCGTGAATAACACTTTCACAAGGGGACACCGTGCATTACAATTGATGCTTCTCTAAGAGCATCTACAGGGTCTCTGGATTGGAAAATTGTGGGGTCCCTTTTTTCCTCACAGTCCGTTGACCACCAGTCCACGAGGACAAAGGGGCAGAAGTGACGACAGAGAGCTTTGAAAGGCCTGTGAACATGGCAGAAATAGCTTCCCGGGATAAGACTTCAGTGAGACAGCTCAACTTTATTCCAGAGTGAGGGGAGATATAAAGGATGGGGAAAGAGAGAGGAGTATCACCTAATTTGCATTGAACAGTATGCTCCCATCCTAAGGCTCCTAGTACAAGTCTAATTACCATATGGGCAGCAGGGGAAAGCTTCTGCAGGGGACTGTGTCAAGAGTCACACTAGAGATAAGTCAGGCATCTGGACCTAGAGACAGTCTCCAGATAAGGAGATAAGGAGAGCAGGAAGCCCCTGCCAAGGGAGGTGGTGGAAGTGCTGTGGGGGTGGGGGTGAGTCCTCCATATTGTGCAGACAGAGCCCAGGGAGAGCTAAACTATGGTAGACTGCAACCTCTCACCAGTGGGGCCTCCCAACAGAAAATAGCTCCAGGTGCATATTTATAGAGGGAGGGGAGGGGACAAGCCTGCTGCCCTGGGAACTGGGAGTTTCCACAAAGATGGTGGGCAGAGAGGAGGAGGAGCTCCAGGCCCATCCAGCCTGTCCCTGCTGGAGCCAGTCATGGGGCGCGCGGGGGGG